>PVIJ01000964.1:122372-226773 GCA_004024925.1 Scalopus aquaticus | reverse complement strand
TAACACTATGTAGTATATATAATAACAGATAGGCACCAGGATATGTCACCATTAACTTTTATCCCAGGCATGTCTGGATATGCAAAATTAAAGTCCCTTCCCTTGTGGGTTGACTAAATTTAAACTCCAGGACTCCTTTTGTAAATGCACTTCTTTTCTATTTCTATCTCATTTTCGTCCTACCTGTGTGGTCTGCAGCCTCCTGAGCTCATTTGGACTAAAGTATAATATCTGCGCTTCTGGCATTTAACTTGTTTGGTTCTAACTGAGTTATCCCCTTACTGAAGATAGATCTACACAAAGGAAGGGGATGTTATGTATAAGGATGGAAAACTTTTGTCAAGGGAAAATACCATATTCCAACCATTTTTAGCAATGGATGGCTGAAAAATAAATTGCAAATGAGAAAGCATGTGGTTATATTTTAATATGTAGATTATAGTTAAAGAGGAAGAACCCAGGAACTAATGAAATAACTTGAGAAGATGTACAGATACCTAACAAAAGAGAACAAGCAATTGAAGAGAAAAAAAGCCTGGGTAAACTGAAAGAGGAGTCAGCAAGGTAGGCTTCCCTTTACCATGACAGAGAGTGTATCATCTGGAAGTTTGCTAGAAAGGCAGAATTAACATCTGCATTTCAACCATATCATCTCATCATGTACATGTGTGCTAATGTTGGCATTCATTTCAACTGTAATTATTTAGTCATTTAAAAACAGAAAAACATTGTTCAAATATTCTGACATTCAGAAGGCAGCATTTAACATAGTGTCTAACAAATGTTTGATAACACTGGTCAACAATTTTTTACAAATGCCATATCACTGAAATAAAATTAGTCATTTCTTATCAATTTGTATGTGTTCCACACGAATATGACAGTCAAATTCTAATTTTGGCTCTAGCTTTTTTTGTAATCTGCAATAAATGGATGTTTACATCACGAAATGCATGCCAATATTAATAGACCTATGGTTAATACCTGTAAAAAATCAAGTCATAGACTACTTCATACCTGTAAAAAATCAAGTCATAGACTGCTTCTTAGATTTCTTCACTTGTCTCTTGTACAGCTGTTCAGGAATAGAATAGATGGAAGATGGTTTCCATCTAGCAAAAGCACAGCCTCCAGACTCCGTTTCGAAGACTCTAAAAATAGTCTCCATTCTTGTGGGTCATAAGTGATTTCTAAGGCATTCACGAGGCCCTCAATATTGGATCAGAATACCAGAGTACTTTCCTTTCTGAAGAAAGGTCCAACTGCTGGTGGTGCTTTCGATAGAAAATAATTGTGACATCTTCTTCTAGAAGATTCCATTGTTGGAGTCTTGATCCTAGCAATTCTGCCTTGTTCTTGGATAAGTCCAAATCACAAACCAGGTCATTTAGTTCTTCCTGTGTGAGTCTGTGTGGGGTTGATGATGCACCCCAGTGAAAATCTGGAAGTCCCTCACCATGTGGAACTGGTCTCAGTGCAGATGGAATGTTTGGTTAGACTCTTCTCGACATCTTTTGCTTTGTTATTCCATTGGAAAGAGGAGGAACAAATCAGAAGGAGCAGTCTTTTACGTGGTTGCTTGGCTCTCTCCACACCATGAGAACTGCAAATGGCATTGATGGTCTTTTGCCATGGAACCACCAGCATATATGCGGGGCCTAAGGCTTGTCTTGGTCACCAACCTTGCATCCGAAGTAAAGATGAGAAGCCTTCTTCACTTGACAAATGATACTTTTCTTCTGGTTGGCAAATGTCACTTCCCCACAAATAGAGCAGAAATTGTCCACGCTATTAACGCACTTTCAAGGCATGACTGTTCTGTATTGTGCCTAAATGGATAAAATAATAACAGTTCTATGGAACGTTAGCTTAAACTGTCTTTCACAAAGTCTGAAATCTTTTCAATGCTCAACCTTTCCAACAGGGCTTTCTATAGTGCACTGCTGACGTCAGCTTACTTCAGTAGCCAGTATTGCATTGCATCAGAAAATGATGCAATCAACTCTGGATGATGTGTGCATGAGGGTATGATGCAATGCAATGAAATATTACATCATTCTAAGCTGATTTAGGATGTTGTTGCAGTCCTACTGAATAAATTTACACGGTGAAACATAAAATGAATTATATGAAGTATCTTTAAAATGAGAGCTAATAAAAAATTTTCAAGGTTATATTCATGTTCAGCACACCAAGATACTACAGATTAGGGCTTTTTAAGTCAGTAACATTCTCACTGTTGACTAGTGTAATTAATCACCATTATTAAAACCAATTACCCTTTTTGACTAGAAACATTTCTTCTGCTATCTAAAATATTATAGCTGAGGTAGTTTATGCAAATGGCAAGCAATAAATATAAAATTTAAACAGAGGAATGCTTTGCTATTTATATATTCACATATTCTGTATGTGTACATAAATCACATGTAGATTTATAAAATTTAAGTAAAACGTGTAACTTTGTCATGTAAGTCTTTAGGTAATAAAGGATACCTAGACACAGAAAAGTGAAGTATACCCAAAGTCAAAAAACTAGTAAGTGACAGAATATGGAATATAATCTAGCTCCCCTGACCATAACCTCATGTATTTAATAGCTTCTGAGGTTCAAATGCTCTTATTGCCATTAATTACAGTAGTATGACACGATGAATTTCAAATAAGAATCAAATTACAGCTTGAATGGTGTGGGCTTTATGCTCATATTCTTTCGGAATTTTAAATTAGTAAAATCTTCTACTTTCAATTTAATATTTTTCATAATTCATAATCATATTTTCAAATGTTTATATTAGGTTATGATGGTGGACTAACTCTTCTACTTTCTAAATAAAGGAGGCTATTAATATTGATTTAAATATCAGAGCTTTAAGAGACAATAATTTTAATTTCACCTAAAGGCAATTACAAAGTTTAAAATCTGAAAGTTTCTCACACATGCGTGGTTTTCATCTATTCAATTTTTAGAATGGAAACCATAAAACATAAAAGGGTAAAAACTAGTTTATTGAGCATTTTCCATGTGTTATTCATTAATGCGGTACTTTTTTTTTAACCAGTAAAATCTCCTTCCCTAAAATGACTTAAAGCTACCCTGCAACCTTTGTAAGAGGTGCAAGAGAGCAACCTTTGTCCTCTGTCCCCTAAATTCCTTCAACAGCTCTGAGAGGCTTTTCTGCTCTCCTTTCAGCCCCAACGTTTGACTCAATTCTCTGCACTTCTGTCTCTCAGCCTGTAATTCTTTACTGCTTTATTTGGATCCTGATCATTGCAAGTAAATTTTTTTAAAAGATTTATTTATTTATGCATACAAGCTGGGGTATAGGCCCGAGGTGTGGGGTGGTGAGAGGATTCACCAGAGACAGAGCGGGGAGAACAGGCAGATGGACTTAAGTACACTGCTGAGGGGAGCAGCAGTTGAGGCAGGAGAGGTCTGCTGCTGCGCCATGCGGGAATCTCCCTGGCCGGGTATGGAACTCTGCTGCAGTGGCTCTGGATAGCCTCACAGTGCTGTGCTTAACCCGCTGCGCCACCAGAGAGGCCCGCAAGTAAAATTTTTACAACACCTTTAAAAATTTTTTTTTCTTTTCTTTTGTTGTTATTATTTGTATCTTTTACATTATGATGTATTCTTCATGGGTTACCCACCACCAATTCACTCGTGAACCTTCATCACAGTCCCTTGTGTTCCCCTCTCCCCCAATTTGCACCCTTATCCTTCCCCTCCCTCGCTGAATCTCTCTCTCTTATTTGGTATCTCTAGATTCCTGTTAGAAGTGAAACCATTTGATATTTTCCTTTCTTTTTGGCTTATTTCTCTGAGCACGATCCCTTCTAACTTTACAGTACATTTTATACTGGTTTTCTAGTTGTTAACAGTGGGAAGAGTGACCCTACTTAGCTAGTTTGCCACAACCAGTAAAGGTAATTTCCCCCAACCCCTTCTATTTTTATTTTTATTTTTATTTATTTTTTTAAAGATTTATTTATTTACATACAAGCTGGGGTACAGGCCAGAGGTGTGGGGCAGCAAGAGGGCTCACCAGAGACAGAATGGGGAGCAGAACAGGCAGATTAGAAATACACTGCTGAGGGGAGCAGTGGGGCGAGGCAGGAGAGGCAGGAGAGGTCTGCTGCACCATGTGGGATTCTCCTGACTGGGCACCTCGAGCTGCCGACAGCTCCACAGGGCAGCGCTCAACCGCTGTGCCACCAGGGAGGCCCAACCCCTTCTATTTTTAAAGCACAAGGACTTTCAATTACCTCTATCTAAAATTGTTAAAATGGTTTCCCCATTTTTAAACTTATTAAAAATAAAAATTTTCAGCATAAAAATCACACTAAAAGTCAGAGACTCTCTGAATTTGAACATTAACATTATATTTAACATTTATAAGCTCATTTTATGCATTGCCCCAGTACTTAATCCCATCAATATTCAAATAGGCGTAAATTTTGTATAAACATGTTTAACATCAATTTCCTGTAACTTAACTAATTCTAAGGAAAAATATTAAAAATAAATATATATTATATTAGGGATATGGGGCAAAAGGATTCCAAATATTTATTACCCAGAAGACACAGGATAGACAGGAGCACCATAAACCTGAAAGCAAAGGAAGAATTAAAGATAGTTATGTGCATAAGGCAAATTCCACCTTTCCTTGATTTTCTTAGGACCCAATGTGATTCTCCAGAGCTGATCTGGAAAATCTGGCCATTCTCCTAGTACACAAATAATGCTGAATTGGGAGTGCATGTGAATATTCTGACATCTCACTTTCTTGGCTGTTACCCTTGGTTGTTCTTGATAATGAAAACAAGGCCAGATGGTATCGAACTTAAAAGGCTCTATGAGATAGCTACCAGAACTTAAATGGAAGTTGGTCTTCAATATCTAAAAGGCTTTCAGTTGTTTTTCTTAGCATGAATGAGAAATGCGCAGTTGGCAAGACAGCTTACTTTTAATTCATTGAGCTTTGCTTAACATAGTTCTGTTCAGAAACCACCTTGGAGTAGGGAAGATTCATATCAAAGTCCCTGATGATTGTTGAATAATGATATGAATCAGCAAAGTAGAGGAGAGTATAATGAAGGTAATCAATGCAGGGAAGTATCTCATGGATGTATTTTAAGATCTGATCATGTGGCAAGCAAAGGAGCAATTTCTGACTAATCAGACAAAGCTTCTGACTTGAATAGTTGGGTGGGAGGATCATGGCACACTTTACTGTGCTCAAGAATATAGTACATTGAAATACTGAAATATTATGATATTTTAAAAATGAGTTTCAAAAGAGGGACAAAGGGCTTTGAGCTGATCTGATTGTAAAAAATAATCATAGGAAAAATGCCTATACAGTTCATTGACACTTGAAAGCTTTCTCACAGGTAATAGTAGTAAATATTAACTAGTTAGTGTAAGTTAAATATTAACTAGCTGATATTAATTAAATAAATTAATACTCTAGACATTTCTAAATATTTACTAGAGCCCCTAAATATTTACTACACTTGAAACAGTCAGTTCTGAGGTGGCAAAGTTAGAAAGATATCCTGTGCAGTGGGAGGTCACAGATAAGCGAGGGAGAATGGCCCACGAGATGATGACTCAGAGTTGGAGATCTAAGTATGGCCTTATGTTTAATTCAATGTAGATATGGATGATTACATATAGAAATATTCATAAATACACACACACATATTTATAAATACATGGGTTAGTATATGCACATCCATTTCCTTGCTCTGTCAGCTAGCAGGCCATGAAGCGACAAGACCCCAGAAGTAACGCAGCCCTTAGATTCCATCATCCCAATAAAGTCATCAGGCTGACTCTAGGACTAAGGGAGGTAATTTTTTTCAATACACTTTTTATTTCATAAAGGCTTTATACTTACAGAAAAACTCATACAGAGAGTTCCCATATCCCACTCCCCCCCACTCCCCTGGCCTGTTTCCACTATTACTATTTTTTTACATTTATTTTATTTATGCATACAAGCTGAGATGCAGGCCAGAGGTGTGTGTGGGGGTGGGGGTGAGAGGATTCACCAGAGATAGAGTGGGGAGCAAAACAGGTGGATCTACTGAAGTACACTGCTGAGGGGAGCAGCGGGCGAGACAGGAGAGGTCTGTTGCACCATATGGGGTGCTCCCTAGGTGGGTATCAAACTTGTGCTGCAGTGGCTCTGGATAGCTTCACAGTGCTGTGACTCAACCTGTTGCACCACCAGGGAGGCCCGTTTCTGCTATTAACATCTTATATTTGTTGTAATATATCTTTTACCAATATTAATACATTACATGAACTAAGTTATCTCCCTTGGTCCTAGAGTCAGCTTGCTTACTTTACGGAAATTTACTTCATTTTTCAGGGTGCAGCTCAATCAACATATCGTGTAGTTTAGAGTCTGACGGTGTATCATTTACATGACTAACCTTTTTGCACGCATATTCACATCCACATCTTCATTGACAGCTTTGCCTGCTCTCAGATGTAAATATGTTCTTGTGTTTTATGAGTCTGGAGCATCTAGTAAAGTCTGGAAGTCAGGAAGTACTCAACAAATCCACAGTAATTGGATGTGTCAAAGAGCTACAGAAGCCAGCGGAAAGCACTTATAATGGCCAAAACCGGAATAATTTGAGCAACACAATTAAGTAGTAAGGGATTACGTTCCAGAGAATCAAATAAACATCTACAAGTTCATGCCAATGTCAACAAGCGATTGAATAAATGGGAGAATAGAAACAAGTCTCTTGCACAGAATTCCAAATAATCCAAATAGAGAGCTTGCTTTCAAGGACATAGAACATAACAGCTCACTTCTTAAGTGTGGTCTGTGCATTATGACTTCCTCTAAAGAATACAGCATGAAAGAGGGGAAAGACCACATGTACAGCACATCAACCTGACAAACACCTCAAATGGGTGGTCAAAGTTAACATCAGCAACGATGTGGTGTAATAAAACTGGAGTCTGAACTTCTCCAAAAATTGTCAGAAGATTTATTAAGTGCTTCTCCTCTGAAATCATGTTTGTCCTGCAGTACGGGAAACAAATTCAGATTTTTTTCAATACACCTTTTATTTTATAAAGGCTTTATACTTTTAGAAAAACTCATACATATAGTTCCTATATCCTACCCACCCCAACCCTGTTTCTATTATTATTAGCATTTTATATTAGTTGTGGCATATTTGTTACCAATATTGATACATCATCATAAACTAAATTCCATACTTTTTATTGAGATTCTCGGAGGGTTTACACAATGTCCTTTGCTATCCCAGGATTCTATGCAGGCTGTCTTATTATATTTGTCATGTCTCCTTAGGGTTCTCTTGCCTGTGACAATTTCTCACATTTTCCTTGTTCCTTCCACTGACCTTAATAGCTTAGAGGAGTACTGATTAGGCATTTTGTAAAATGTTTTCAGAATTTCTCTGTTGTTTTCTCACGGTAGACTGATGCTATCTATAGATTATTGCCCACTATTTTCTTTTTTTCAGTTCACTGGCAATGACTGAAGTCTAAGAAAAGCATATAAGAATACCATTACTGCTTTGCACTTCTCAAATATATATTCCCCCATTTCAGAAATACTAGAGAAAAATGGATTTATTTTAGTGTCAAACTTCAATTGATTCAAATTTTTTTGTGTTTTCATATAGTATACAACTAGATTTTATAGCATCAAATAAAGCATTACTTTTGGATCTCAGTACAGTATGATTGTAATAAAACAGCAAAATCAGGTATTTTGAGGCAGGTCATAGAAAATTGACCACTAATAGACTGTTTTAAAAAACTTAATAGTTTGACTTGCTTGTCAATCACCAAAACATTGACTAAATTAGGATTTACAGGAGTATGTTTGATCATTATCTTTGATATAACCAGTGTGTTCATATTTCTCCCTTACTAGACTTCAATGACAACATCAAAAAAAATTGCCTTTTGTTTGTTAAATGCAGAGTCTGACAGAAAGTGTTCACGATGTTATTGCTTTCTTGGCCCAGGCTTTCATGTATTCTCTTGAGTATTACTAGCTTGTTTGCATGAGACTATATAGTATCTGGTTTCCATAATGTAGCTGTTAATATTAGAGAATTTGTTTTAATTTTCTATTATGTCATCGACAATTTATAAACCATGACTATAGAAAATAGCGTTTTTTTTTTTTTGGTTCAGATGCCCACTTACAGATAATTGTATATTTAATATGAGGCACAAAGAAGGGCCAAGGTGAAATGAAGCAAATAAGTTACCTGGTTTCTTTTCTTTTCTTTTTTTTTTTTTTTTAACATACAAGCTGGGGTACAGGCCAGAGGTGTGGGGCGGCGAGAGGGCTCACCAGAGACAGAGTGGGGAGCAGAACATGCAGATCAGAAGTACACTGCTGAGGGGAGCAGCGGGCGAGGCAGGAGAGGTCTGCCCCACCATGTGGGATTCTCCCCGGCCGGGCGTCGAACTCACGTCACCGCTGCCGACAGCTCCACAGCGCAGCGCTTAACCGCTGCGCCACCAGGGAGGCCCAGTTACCTGGTTTCTAAATCTAATCAAACTGTGTGAGGTGTCAGTGTAAGCCTATTTTAGGACCCATCCTTTTCTGTTCCTTTTCTGTTACGTGATCCTGATTCCCATCCATGGTAATCCTCATCTGCTCTTCTTATTATGGCTCTAATTCACTAATAGGTAGAAAGGGCAAAATATCTGTCAATCCGAAAACATCTGCCTTGAAAACAATACTTGAAGATTCCAATCAGCATAAGTGGTGGGCAATCCTGAATACCTTCCTGCAAACATCTTTCTTGCAATTTTCAGTCTAGGTGAAGAATTAAAAGTTGGAGAATTTACATTCCAGGCTGAACCAGAATGAAGCTAATTTCCAGTTTGAAAGGTAAGTTGGCAGCACTTCCTTCCAGACAATTTTGGCATCTCTTCTGTCTATAATTTCCCTTGACATTGGGTTTAAGTTGAGTGCGTGCTAAAGACACTTGGAAATGAGGAGGGCATTTGTGTTACCTTCCCTGCAGTAGCCTCTGAAATGGTCTTTGTTTTATTTGACTCTTCCTTAAAGACCCACAAGGTTAGCAGCTGAGATCTCCTCTGATCCCAGCTACCCATCCTTTCTCCCTAACTCCTGCTAAAACTGGAGTCCTGGGAATCCCTTCGTTTCTGACACGCTCTCCTCACAAATAATTTATCTCTCCTCAAAAGCCAGGGAAATCCTGCTTTAGATGGAAGCCCCATTGTTCTGGGTCCTCTTTACTGTTTTCGCCCAGATTTCTAAAAAAACTGATGCCACCTTTCCCCCACCTGATTTTGTCCTGGTAAAATGGGATCTTGACATTTTGAATTCCATTTCTCACCTTCCTCTCCTCTCCCTCAAGACTCTCATTCCATTCTTCACACTGTTCTAAGATTTTTTAGGGAAACCAGTCAGAAATTCTTCCTTTTATTGTGTCCTTCCCTGAAGAATTGTACCATAACCCCATTTGAACTTGAGAAGAGACTGAGGCCCCATGAGGAAGAACCCAGCATTACTTGGGCAACTTTATGCTGTAGTAGTTTTCCATTCCTCTGAGGGCCCCATGGCCATTTTTTTCAGATAATTATACACTCGGGGAAGGGAATACTCAACGCAGTCTTGGATTCTTGAATAGAGCTTCATTTTTATAAACTGGCCCTTTACAGTTAATCACACCCCACTCATTAGAATACAAGTTAACAGAATTCAGGAATGAGAGAGATACTGGTTCTGGTTCATCTCACAGTTCTGTTAGGTTCACCGTCATATCCTATGATAATTTACTCAATACTAGAACATAAACTAGGAATGGGTACACTAAGCAAGTGGTAGAACCTACATATTGATTTATTCATATACAGTAAGATAAACGGAAACAGAAAAATACAAACAGAAAAGCCTGAATTCTCCCTCAAGACAGGCAGACGGGACAAAGAGAATGAGAATAAAGAAACAAGATATAGATAGGTAGTGTTCAGCATCCTGGAGGAATTGTTATAAATGCAAGTTCCCAGGGCCTTCATCCAGAGATTCTCATTTAATAGAACTGGGTAGCACTCGCGAATCTGCACACTAGCAGTTACAAAAATGATCATTATGCACTCTGGCCTTGGGAACCATCTGTCTTTAGCTGGAATCTGGAGACTTAGGTCACAAGGTCTTCGTATAGTCATTTGATGGGAAGGAGGAACTGTCACCGTTCACAAGGTCGGGTATGTTGACTGAGAAACACATTCACATTTTCAACCCTTTCCCCTTAGTCTTGAAATGTGACAGGTAATGATACAGCTAGGCTCCTATCTCCAGAAGGATTACAGTCTAACAGTTCACCTACATTAAATTAAGAAACCAAAATTGTGAATAAGGAAAAGATAACGAGGTCATGGAAAGAAGTTTCATAACTCCATAGACATTTTTCATACTACATTTTCACTGACTTTTCATTTAGCAAAGACATTGCACAGAGCCTTACTGATCTGAAAAACATAGTTCCAGGAATAAGCCTCCTCACCAATAAAACAGGCACCCAAAATTATGAAATATCATCATGAAGGTAGTTCAAATTTGGCCTTTGTTATACACATTAAAGAACTTGGGCCTCCCTTGTGGTGCAAAGGGTTGAGTCTCGGCCTATTGAGCTGTCTGCAGCCACTGCAGCACTGGTTCAATGCCCGGCCAGGAAGATTCCCACATGGCACAGCAGACCTCTCCTGCCTCGCCCGTTGCTCCCTTCAGCAGTGTACTTCAGTAGATCCGCCTGTTCTGCTCTCTGCTCTCCGCTCTCTCTTTGGTGAATCCTCACATCACCCCACACCTCTGGCCTTCACCCCAGTTCTTATATGCATAAATAAAAAAACTTTAAAAAAACTTACTTGCAAATTTACTGATGTTTGGGCAGGATGAACAGCCAGTTTTTCCTTAAATTTTCACGTGCAAAGCTTGAGGCGAAATGCCTTTACTTTATCTTTCACCGCCTTGAAATAATTCATCTTTACTAAGTCAAGATGCAATGAAATCTACGGGAAGTGAAATATATTGAGAGATTAAAAACAACCTAAAATTTATTTCTACTGAGAAATGGTCAAGTATCTTAAATTCCCTCTACTTCATTCAATTCTCTGCTTCCTTTTAAAAAGATAGTTCTTGGGGCCTCCGTGGTGGCACAATGGGTTAAGTTTCGGCCTATGAAGCTGTCCCGAAGCCACTGCAGCACCAGTTCGACCCTCCCCCCGCCTCAGGGAGATTCCCACCTGGCACAGCAGACCTCTGCTGCTTCCCCTGCTGCTCCCCTCAGCAATGTACTTCCGTCGATCTGCCTGTTGTGCTCCCCACTCTGTCTCTGGTGAATCCTCTCACCACCCCACACCTCTGACCTACACCCCAGTTCTTGTATGCATATAAATAAATCTTTTTAAAAAATAGTTCTGCTTTCTGTATAATGCTTTCCTTAAAGAAAAGCATAAACTTTTAATTGTCTTGAAAGCATACACAAGCAGTGAACTGCAGTTTTTCAATTCAATGACAGAGCATAGAGTAAAAAAAAAAAAATCTAGCCATTCCCCAAGCAATATAACTATTTTTTTTTAAAGATTTATTTATTTATGCATCCCTCCCTGCGCCACCAGGGAGGCCCCCGATGTAACTTTTCTTATTTAACAATTAAAACTGTGTGAAACTGGGGCCTCCATGGTGGCGCAGCAGTTGAGCGCTGCGCTGTGGAGCTGTCGGCAGCTCGTGATGCGGGTTCGATGACCAGCCAGGGAGAATCCCACGTGGTGCAGCAGACCTCTCCTGCCTCACCCGCTGCTCCCCTCAGCAGTGTGTTTCTGATCTGCCTGTTCTGCTCCCCACTCTGTCTCTGGTGAACCCTCTCGCCGCCCCATGCCTCTGTACTGTACCCCAGCTTGTATAAATAAATCTTAAAAAACAAACAAACAAAAAACTGTGTGAAACTGTCCTTGAAGACATTTGTTTTTCAATGCACTTTTAACAAATAAATGATAAATACCCTTTGTAACCTCTTTTTACTTACTGACTTTTCATTCTCTTTAATAGTTATATTACATAATAAAACATATTTTACCAATATTTAACTTCTATTAATCCAATGAATAATGCTGCCCTGAACTGGACACATTTTGACATAAATCCTGGTTCACTATTATCATTTTTTCCCCTAGAAGTAAAACTGCTGGGTCAAAATGATATGCATTTTATATTCTGATGGGTACTGATCTCCAGATATATCCATTCATAATTCCACCAATGCCCATTAGCGTTCTATGTTACCTGCTCTAGACATATCCAATCGTTCTAATTGTTCAAATCTGATGGACAAAGCAAAAAACTCACCTTAACTTTAAGTTGTATTTTTCTAATTGGTAATAGATATTTTGACTTTTCCCCAATGCTTAACAGAGGTATCTGTAAATTTTCCACTGGACTTGTCATTCTTTATGTTCCAATTACTTGGATTACATCTACCTTAAGTACAAACCCACAAAATGATGTCACAAAATTTTGCTTTAAACACTTTTATGCATTTTTTTAAATTAAGAGAAATAAAATTATCTATTACATTTTCCTCCATACTCACCATTTCAATATTCTTCATTCCTTGTTGAAGATTGTTTCCACCTGCTGTTACTTTTCTTAGGTTTATAGGACCTCCATTAGCATTTCTTCTATTACAAGATTCCTGGCTATGAGTTCTTTGAGATGCATTTTATCTGAAACTAGGTTTATTTCATCTTCATACTTGAAGGATACTTTTGCTGCATATTAAATTCTGATTCGACAGTTGTTTTTCTGCTGTTTAAAGATACTGTTCCATTTACTTCTTTCACAGTTTGATGAAAAGTCAGCTGTAATTCCAACCATTGGATTTTCAAAAAGTTATGTGTTGGTTTCATTCCCTAATTGATATCAAGAATTACCTCCTATGTTTGATCATGACTTGCTTAAGTGTAGTACTTTCACTTTTCCAGGTTGAGGTTTGCTAGGCTTCTTGAATACTAAAAATTTATCTATTGCCAAATTGCAGAAATGTCTCTCTCATATCTTCTTCTTGGAGTCCAGTATCACCTATAATATTTCTCCACTGATAATCAAACTTTGTTCTTTTCATCTTTAAAAAATTTCTTTTTAGACAAGATAATTTATATTATTCTATCTTCAAATTTATTGATTCTGTCCTCTATCATCTCCATTTTGCAGGCTAGCCAAAATAAACTTTTAAATATCTAATTCTGTATATTTCAGGCTTGAATTTTCATTTCATTAATTTCTTACAGCTATTATTTCTCTGAGATTTCCAATATTTTATTAGAGCAAACATTTGTTATAACTACTTTACAATCCTTTCCTGCTAACTCCAACATGCAGGATATCTCAGTCTCCATTGTCTTTTCTCTTCAGAATGAGAAGAGCTTGTTTTCATATCTAGTAATTTTGAAAAAGATCCCAGGGATTGTGGTTGTTATATTCTTCTGAAGAGTACTGATTCTTTGTTGTTGTTTGGACAGGCAATTAAAGTGGTTGAATTCAAACTGTAAATTTATTCTCTTGGGCACCGGCTCAATTCTCAGATCAGATCTTGCAGCCTTGACTGGGCTGTTTGAAGTCTGGTTGTTCAGGAAGCCAACTTTATGGCTAAGGAGTTTTCTGCTGGCACTACTCCATTCTGAGCCTAGTCCCATATTTCCCTCTTGTAGAAAATGGCTCATTTTGTTAAGAGAGTCTTTTGTGTGGTTTTAGCTCAATGGAAACAACTGAGCCTGGAGAGTCTTAATTGAGATAAGTATAATTGACGATACAGTTCTCTGTCAACTACTCACAAATTTGTTCAAACTCAAAGCCTGTTGTGCTTCTGATCTTGGGAGTATAATTAGGTTCCTATTCTAATTTATTCTTTCCATGTATAATTAGTGGTTTCTAAAGGTCTGTTGGATCTTGTCATTTTGATCTTGCTTGTACATCTCTCAAAAATTTCTAAAGGGTTAGGCCTTACCAGTTTTCCTACTTTGCTTTTGTGTGTGTGTGTGTGTGTGTGTGTGTGTGTGCATATAAATAAATATACATCTATATATACTTACCATTTTAATGGCATTTAAGATAAGGGAGAGATGAGGGCATATATTTAATAGCCTTCTTCCTTTGAAGTTAACAATTAAAAAGAATTCAGAACAAAAACTTCAAGCACGTATCAACGAAGATGGTTTTATTGAGTAACAGGACAGGGCCCATAAAAATCAAGTACTTCAGTACAATTAAGTCATATCTTCAAAATTATAAACTTTAAATATTAAAAGTTACACTTTTAGTGATTGTCTAAATTATTAACCACTTATTATTTAAAATCTTCACGATTAGGGCACATATTTAGCTATTCACTGAATCTCCAAATAGGTAAAAAGAATAATCAACTAAAACTTGCTATCAATTAAATCAGAGGAAAACTTTTACTTAGAAAAGCTACTGTATATTAGGAAAATGTAGCACATGCTCAGTTAAGTTCCCTTTCCCCCTTTCATACTAAAGAATCACATGCTCACCTCTCACCTCTCCTAAGAGAGCACTTGAAAATCCCATACATTAAAAAAATCTTAGAGTTTGATCTCCCCATTCACTATTTGATCATAAAGTTCTTTGGTCAGCGGGACATAAGATTTCTTCAAGGAATCCATGAAATAAAGTGGATCAGAAATTTTCAGTGGACTAAATCCTTCTTCTACCAACTGAAACTTCTGTAGTTTGAATGTACCTGTCATTTCCATCTTTTCCTATAAAGCAATTACCAAGGTTAGTGGCATTTAATATTTAATATTTTCTATAACATATTAAAAATTCAGACTGATATTTAACTATAACATATCTATGTCCAATGACCATCTCTATATTTAGTGTAACATTAGAAGTAAAAATACCCTTAGAACATATAAATGTTTAGCTTGATTTACCAGCAAACTTTATTCTATACGTAAGAATTTTGAATACAGTCCACACCTAATTAGAAATATCGAAAATTCATAGCTTTATCCCTTCAATTCAATGTCAATACAGCACTGTATACCGAGAACTATTAGATGCTAAGAAGATAAAAATTATAAAAGATAGCAATCTATTCCATAAGACAGAGTATTATTAAGAACTAGAGGAAGAAATGGATGCTCTACAGCTTGTGGCACCTCAGTGAATTTCCAGGGTCTACATAGAATACTTTCGATTTTCAAAGAAAACCTAGTGACATTTGTTGGCCACCAATCTCAAACTACTAGCTCAAGGTCATTCACAGGTTTATTAGTTGTTATGCATCTTTTTAAGTGATGTCATACATTTGCAAAAACAGGGCTTCAGTGGTTGCTGTGCTTTAAAAACAAAATTCAAGTACAGCCCCAAAATCAACAGGTCCTGTCTAGTTCAATCTAATTCCAAGGTTTGAAGAATTGCGTAATGTCCAATTGGTATCTTCTTGGTACTTGTGGTTATTTAAAAGTGAAAAAAAGTATCTCTTAAAATGTTTATGCATTATTTTTTCAAGTGACAACTGAATTGTTAGACCAACACACTTAGTAACTTGTTTTTACCTAACTACTTATGTTTAGGTTTTTGTTTTGGCCCAAATGCTATGAAAAAAATTATAGAGACACAAAAGATGCAATGAGGGCCTCCCTGGTGGCGCAGCGGTTAAGCACTGCGCTGTGGAGCTGTTGGCAGCGGCAACGCGAGTTTGACGCCCGGCCAGGGAGAATCCCACATGGTGCGGCAGACCTCTCCTGCCTCGCCCGCTGCTCCCCTCAGCAGCGTATTTCTGATCTGCCTGTTCTGCTCCCCACTGTCTCTGGTGAACTCTCTCGCCGCCCCACACCTCTGGCCTGTACCCCAGCTTGTATGTATAAATAAAAAAAAAAAGATGCAATGAATTTATAAAGTTTAAGGATCTCTGGTTTATGGGATGTAAAGGAGATAAGAGGTGTCTTTTGGTGGTATTTTCAGGCATGGAGAAAAAAACCTTTTAAATGAGATGATCTGTAGAACCAACATAGGGTGTCATGAGTAACTTGACTATTTTTTCTTCATCTATCTAGACTAATTCAAGAGCCAAATTCTCTTTGAATCTCCTTTCTTGATCCTGTCCACACTCTCGCCCCTCTCTCCAACACCGTCATCAGATAATTAGATATGACTGTGTAGAAACATATTCATTTTCTCTTTTTAAAGAATAGAAGGTCACAGTATTTGTGCAATTTGATGCTTTTGCCTTTTTCAAAAAAAGCAATATTATACTAGATATAATTCCCAGGGTAGGTAATTTTCATTAAAACAGTACTTTTTAATGGTTTCAAAGATCTCATATAATTATAACACTTTAAATAAACTTGCTCTTATTGTTGACATTATAGAGAATATCAAAAGTTCTTACGACAATAAGCAGTAGTTTGAAGAACACATTCTGCATCTTTGATTACTTCCTAAAGATTAGTTTGGATATAAAATTACTGAGTCAAAATACATGCAAATTCTAAAAGTGGTTATATATTCCCAAATCGTATTTCAAAGAAGTTACAGAAATTTGTGTTTCCATAAACAGGATGAAAGAACTAACTTAATTTCATCCCAGTCATACTGGATATTGTCACATACACAGATTTTTAATAAGGCAGTGTTCTATTCTTTTTATCAGAAGCAATATAATTTTGCATTTTTTAATATCATATAATTTATTATAATTCATTTAGACTGCCAACTAAGTATTTTTTTTAAAGATTTATTTATTTATGCATACAAGCTGGGGTACAGGCCAGAGGCATGGGGCAGCGAGAGGGTTCACTAGAGACAGAGTGGGGAGCAGAACAGGCAGATCAACAGAAATACACTGCTGAGGGGAGCAGCAGGCTAGGCAGAAGAGGTTTGCCGCGCCGTGTGGGAATCTCCCCGGCTAAGTGACAAACTCTACAAACTCGCATCGCTGCTGCCAACAGTTCCACAACACAGCGCTTAAGGCTGCACCACCAGGGAGGCCCAAGACGGCATGCCAACTAAGTATCTTGCAGTGTGCTAATTGTAGCAACTACAATAAACATAACGATCACAACCCATATTCTTTTAGGTGTTTAGTAATCCTAAGATATTTTCTTAAATTTGTACAAGTCTGACAATAGTTCTGTGGAAAATATTTCTCTTGCTTAGTGAATTTTAAGTTGCTCTAGAGAGAAAAAATTTTTACATTATTATTTTATTTATCAATTCTGTATTCCATTAAATAGGTTGTTTCTGGGGTATGATGGAGCTGCGTGTGGTTGTGTAAAGGCAGCATGAGGGATCCTTATAGAATTGCTCATGTCTTGACTGAAGTTATGACACATGAAGCTACACAGGTAGTGAGAGTACACAGAGCTTAAAATACACACACAAACAAGTGAGCACAAATTAAACAGGAAATTTCAATAACATATGCAGATTGAAATCAGAGTAAATGCCCTGGTTGTGAGAATTTTGCAAAATGTTACCACTGGAAGAAACTGAGAAAAGGTTACTCAGGATCTCACTGTATTAGTTCATACAACTGTATGCAAAACTACAACAATCTCAGTAACAATCTACATTAAAATGTGTTATTTCTGCTTCCTATTTACTTATATTTAATATTTCAGAAGATTGTTCTGAAATATATATATATATATGAGACAGTAGATGTAAAAGTTGTAAAAATTTAAAAAAAATATGCACATGAAATACATATTTATGATAGTTAAAATATTGTGTCCTATTGACGAAGCAGTGACTTGACCATAGACTGGCTTAGCAAATGTTTTAAAAATGAACGCGACATCACCCAACCATTGCTCTACTAGTGACATATGTCAGAAAGTAAAATACCTGAATTCTTAAAAATCGTGGGCAGGCATAAGCTGGTAAATATGTGACAACTTGTTCATAAGCTTTTTCCAAGTCTAAAGACTTATTTGGTTTAAGAATAACAGAAGCCATTCCAGCTTTTCCTTCATATCCTGGAGGAAAAAATTTGAAATGGAGTAAATTTTACAAGAACTCCATAGACCTAAAAATAATGCTGTTAATTACATAATAATTGTTGCAATTACATACTAATTACAATAGTTACAAATAGAGATATCAAATCTACTGCAGGAATAACTGCTCAAAAGTAGCATAAATCCGTGGGTCCTTCCCTGAGCATATGATTTACTGAGTAGAAATAATTTAGGAATAGGGAAGGGTAGTGAGTATCCCTAACTGTCTACTCTATAGCATACATGACCCATAATTTGCATCCTACCACCAGTAATATAAAATATCAGGACAGGAAGCATTCATTTAAAATCCATCTTTGGAAGTGCCTGTATTTAGCATCAATACAAAAAATAAAGGGCATAATTTTAAGTTAAGAAACTAGAAACTGTATTTCCATAACTAATTCCACAGATCACTTACTGTTATTCACACACCACCCATGGAGTTTCTCCAGGAGATAAGAATCTCCAGTTCTATTTCTCTAGCACTCAGTGGCTATCTATGAGAGTAACCATCCCTTTTCTCTGCTTTCTATCCAAACACTCCCACCGCCCAGTGCTTCCTGCAACTATGAATATTAATTGAAAAATACTATCATATGTGTGTGTGTATGTGTAAAGACAGCTAATGGAAACAGCTGTTCTGTGTCTTCAAGTGGGTTGCTTTGTCATTTTCAACATCATGAAACAATCATCATATGATATTTATAAAGATAAATGAAGCCACACCAATCTCAAAATAATTTAAAAAGAAGATTCAGCTTAACCAAAATTCAGTGCTATTAAATATTTAAGCTAGAATAGGTTCCCACTTAGTGGAACTTAGAAACGCTAGTCATAAAGAGAAGAATAATCGACTACTGAAGATCTGTAATTAATTTCCAGCAGTGAGTCACCAACCAGACTTTTCAAACTTTGTTTAAAAATACACAAACACATTAAAATTCAGGTGGTACCTTGTCCCTGATGTGTCCATAAACTTTGTTTGCTTTGTCTAGGGCATTGCTTGGCAAGATATAACCAAGATATTTATTTTAAAATATAAAAAAATAAAATGTTAAATCAGTAAGATTACTGCAAAACTAAAGAACAGTAATAGCGCTTTCTATGATGAGAATCCTTCCACAACATGAAGGATATTCATACCGGGCACTGTCACACCATAGACATTTGTTTCCTGTATGAAATCCAACTTCCCAATAACTTCTGCAACCTCTGTAGTTGCAACATTTTCCCCTTTCCATCTAAATAAAAAAATAAGTTCCAGTTAGTCACCAATATTTGAAGAACTAGTGCCCAGTTTTAGTTTGACTGCCTTGCATTTAGCTCTGTGCAAACATCTAGTAACCAAAAATAAAGGCAATTTTCAAAATAAAAGACATTTTTAAAAAAACAAAGTACAAGAGAACAAATCCACTTTAATTTATTGGCCTTTCAATAAGTTTAGATCATCGAAGGGCACAGCACCACACGGATTCTGTGCCTTTGGCCTTAGCAGAAGGTGGCTCTGGAGTTTGGCGAGACCACACCCTGGTTTCCACTGTACACTCACCTTTCTCCAGAAAACCCGAGTGTTACTTGGTTTGCCACTGTGTTGTTCTTTGCTTTGTACACATGAACACACCTTCTGCCTAGACAGAATCCAGTTTCATCTGGAGCATAAACACCTTCAAATTAAGAAGAGCTGTTTGTGCTCTCTGATTCCAGAGACCCCAAATGAAGTCAGCAAAAAGGGCTTTGGGGGGCCTTGCTGGTGGCGCAGCAGTTAAGCACTGCACTGTGGAGCTGTCGGCAGTGGCGACGCGAGTTCAATGCCTGGCCACGGAGATTCCCACATGGCACGGCAGACCTCTCCTGCCTCGCCCACTGCTCCCCTCAGCAGTGTATTTCTGTCAGTCTGCCTGTTCTGCTCCCCACTCTGTCTCTGGTGAGGCCTCTCGCTGCCCTACACCTCTGGCCTGTACCCCAGCTTGCATACATAAATAAATAAATCTTTAAAAAAAAAAAGGGACTTTGGGCCATAGCCTTACAGCCATACTTTAGAAGTCCTGTTCACAGCAGGCCTTAGTTATTTGTTCCCAAAGTTCAGCAGCAGGAATTTCACTCGGTGAATGGCATTTTAAGGAAGAATTTTGTTAATAAATCAAAAGCATCAGTACTTTTTTTCCCAGAGATTTATTTATGCATACTAGCTGGGGTACAGGTCAGAGGCGTGGGGCTGCGAGAGAGTTCATCAGAGACAGAGTGGGGAGCAGAACAGGCAGACCACAGAAATACACTGCTGTGGGGAGCAGCGGGCGAGGCAGGAGAGGTCTGCCGTGCCATGTGGGAATCTCCCTGGCCAGGTGTCGAACTCGTGCCCCCGCTGCCGACAGCTCCACAGTGCTGCGTTTAACCGTTGTGCCACCAGGGAGTCCCAGCATCAGTACTTTTTTGTTAAAATTATTTTATCTGGGTCTCATTGGTATAAATTGCTTACTGTAAAGAATAGCAGATTAAAAACAACAACAACAACAAATGTTGGCAAGGATGTGGAGAAAAAGGAACTCTCCTTCACTGCTGGTGGGAAGGCAAACTGGTCCAATCACTATGGAAAGCTGTATGGCGGTTCCTCAAACTACTAAAAATGGAGCTTCCATATGACCCAGCAATTCCACTCCTAGGAATCTACCCAAAGGACACAAAAATATTAATCCAAAAGGATACACGCACACCGATGTTTATTGCAGCACTCTTTACGCTAGCTAAGATATGGAAACAACCAAAATGTCCAGGAAGAGATGACTGGATCAAGAAGATGTGGCACATATACAAAATGGAATACTATTCAGCAATCAAAAAAGATAAACTCATGCCATTCGCAGCAGCATGGATGGAGCTAGAAGGGATCATGCTCAGTGAAATAAGGCATAAGGAAAAAGAAAAATATCAACTGGTTTCATAGAGGAACCAAATAAAGAGATCAGGAGGAGAAAATAACAACAGCAACAACAAAGAAAACCTAGCAGGCAACCATAAATAAGAGACATTCTCCAACGGAGGGGGAGGACAAGGGTTCAAAACAGGGGAGAAAAGAGCACAAGAGACTATGGTGATGGTTCATGGGTGAATTGGTGGTGGGAAACCAATGGGGAATACACAATAATGTAAAAGATAAAAAAGAAATTGCTTACTGTAAAATTTTTATAATGTCATAAAAATAAAGCAATGTTAAACACTTTATAATATAATAACAATTAAGTACAAAATATTCTCTTATCTCTAATGATAGAGATTAAAAAAATGAAAATTGTTGTCTTTCAGTATACTGACCTTTGATTTCTAGTTATTAACCACATTAGCTCTTTAAATGCATTATTGTAATTAAAATAATCTTACATAAAGTGATTTTAAAACCTGGTACAAAAAGATGAAAAAGTAGGAAGTAAAATTTACTTAATCATCCCAGTGTTTTCGAATACTTTCTATCTGACCATCACTGTTCTACAGTGATTGACTCAAAAGGCAAAATAATTTCATAAACATAAACTATTAATAAAAAGGGAAATTAGGCTGCTTCATTAATTGTATCATTAGGTCAAGAATTAGAACACATCTTACCCGATTGGTTGTCTGTTTTAAGAAGACTGTTTAGACTACTTAGCTATTCTACATTGTAAAAAGAAGAACTCGATTGGACCAAACTGGCACATTACAATGATTATAAAAATTGACATCAAAGTTGAACATATGTTTCAGTCTAGAAACAGATGGCTAGTGAATTTTTAAATGGGAAGAGATGGAGATAAGACGGTTTTCCCCAACGTCACACAGCAGGTCGTCTGTTCTACAGTGTTTCCACGGAGCCTTCCTGAGCCTGGTCCCAAAACACAGAAACAGTGATACCGTTTACCTGAAAGTGTCTCCGATACGGTCCCAAAAATAAAGGAAATTCTGATCTTCGAACATTAAATCTCCTGTGTTAAAGTAAACATCTCCCTTCTTAAAAACATCACAAAGCAATTTCTTTTCTGTGTGTTTCTTGTTCCCAGCATAACCAAAGAAGGGAGTCTTGGCATTTACTCGAGAGATGAGAAGTCCAGGTTCTCCTGGGAGAGAAAGGTACTTTTAGTCACTATTTGACACAATTATCATACACACCACGTATGTACCTAATTATATCTGACCGATATAACCAGGATTGCTCATTTTACCTTCCTCTGAACCTGTTTTTATCATATTTGACATCATTCACTCTGGCTGCCTACCTCTGAGCACATCCTTTCACAGACTGCCGCAAACACAAATGACTGTGGGAAAGCACAAAGGAAAATGAATGTAGGGGAAGGTCTATTACATTTGCTTTATCTCCTCAGTAGAGAGAACAAAGGCTACTTTTCCTTTAAATACATAGGAGATAGCACTGTAATAATGACAAGCATATAAACAATAATCATAAAAATATTTTAATAAAAAGATAGTAGCAATATTTATTGGGTACTTACTATAGCAAGCCCCATGAGACCTTTGCAACTGCATCTTGATACACTCTTCACAGAAATCCTCTGAAATTAATATTATGTTCCCTCCTTCCCAGACGGATGGAGTAAATTGGCAATGTCAAATGGATGTAAAGGCATGTACCTAGAACTCAAATTCAAGTCTCTATGATTTATACAGAGCTTTCTGTATAATACTTTATCTGATCTAGTTAATATGCTACTAGATGTTTAAGAAACTGGCTTATTCCTCTGGACTGTTACTGGGAAATTGGTGAGAATGAGATATGAAATTTAATTAGTTTTACATATACTTGCACATATGATCTGAAATAACTTTTCAATCAGATTTATTCAAATTCATCAAGATTTTACCCAGCAATCTGCAAAACAAAAAGCTATTTCTAAGGAAGGCAGGAAGACAAGGGGAGCAGCAGTCATGTTCCCAGAGGTTTCAAGGCCCTTGTTGACTTGCTTTACGCTCTGTGCAGAGAAGCAACATCTGCATGATGCCTTAAGTGGAGGTAAACTGCACAAACAGTAAAGCAATTCAGGTTACTGCAACACTCTGCTCTCCCCTCCTTGGCGCCCATTCTCATGTTCTGGCCTCCAGGGGTACACAGGCTGGACCCAGACAAGCCTGCTCTGCTATAGCAGAGGCTCTTTGTCACCGTCAACACCCACACCATCATCATCATCATCATCACTGATGTGGTGACAGTCTGGGCTCCAGTCAGGCTTCTGAGTGCTTTACAGATGGATACCATTTGGTCCTCAACAGATGTTCTGATAGCTTCATTTCACAGGTGAAGAAACAGAGGAGATAAAAGAAATTTTCCTCTTGTGATATAGGTGCCAGATGTTGGAGCTGGGAGTTTTTTTGAACCTGATTTCTCCTCCAAGGCATATCCATCAGCCTACTTATTTCAGAACTTTCCAAACCTCTGACCTTTCCCTTAAAATTTATGTTCTGTGTTTTCCTTCTTTAGAAAACAGGTGACCGTTTCTGTCCTGACAAATTAACTATTGCAAATGCTAAAATAGGTAATAGTGTGTCCCTATCTACCCCTTCTAGGCATAATTTATCTGTGAAGACACAATGCTTCCGTGGAAAAAAATTGAGTAACCTGTAATGAAAATTGCAAAATAGTAAAGCAGACATTTGGAATTAATCTGCTTTTTCAGAAACCCTGAGGTTTCATAAGTAGTTCGAGTTCCAGTAAAAGTTATTATTATAATTGCAATAAAACACGCTGGAGAAGCATGTTTATTTTTCTTTGCAATTTCTTTAGAAATAGTTTTTCTCCTGGACACTGTGAATAAAGTTGAAATAGGGAAAGTTATTTGATAAAAGTTCTTAGTCTTCAAATTGAAATAATTAGGCAACTTGTTTTTAATAGATAAGTCTTATTTATATATTCTTTCAACATTTTAAGTAGCATAAAAGAAAAACAGATCTGTAATCTTTTTCTTCACATTTGAAATTGTCAGGGACCAAGGGGAAACCCCTCTAGCATCATACTGTTGGCAGAAGGAAAAAGATAAACTTAACAATGTGCACGCTGGGAATCTATACTGCTATGTGGATCCAGCCTTCGGTGGAGGGAACTGTAAATCCTGAAGAAAGGAATGAGATAGGGGCCTGGGACACCAAGGAGAGTGGAGGAGAGGATGACTTCATGTTCACTCTACATATAAAGACAAATTTCTCCAACAGAGTGGTTATCTACAGATAGTCCTACATCTGCATAATACTCCCTAATCTTCATTCTCTTAGGTAGTAAAAGGGAGTGGACAACAGCTTCCTCAATTAGCTTAGGACAAGAGCTTCTCCTTAGTCTTCATGGACTCGTTGGATTTCAATTCAATATAATTTGCCTGTCAGAGGCAGGGTGGGTGGCTGAGGAGACCAGCTCTGAGAATCTCAGGGTGCTGTCTTCTGAGCATCTTCAAGGCCAAGATTTAAAGGAAACTTTTCTCAAATATAGTTTAAATATAGTCTAGGTCAGTCAAAAGTAATTTCACTGTCAACAACAACTTCATGAAATAAATGGCACCTCTGCATTAGAAGAGAATGCAACTCACACGAGGTCTAGTGACCTGCCCAAAGCTGCCCAGTTATCAAGTGTCAGGGAATGGGTCTAAATCCAGGTTAGCATGACTCTGTTTTACACCTCAAATAAGAAATGACGTTATTCATTTTTGTATTTTATTTTGTTGATACAGAATATTGGGCTTATGGCCACTATTACAAACTAGAAGTGGTCGATTAAAAAAAAAGTGAGCCACACAAGTAATCACTTTTAAATGTTCATAATTTATCATCTGAGGGACCCGCGCAGGGGCCTCCAACATACAACAATGAAACCATCCTACCTGCAATGAACTCCCTAGTAAGAGGCACTGCATATTAGAACTAACCATTCTATCTTTTCTAAATGTAGTAAGAAGTAAAACAAAAATTCAGAAACTTTGCCTGAGGAGACATCTTCAAACATAAGACTCTTACCTTTTTTCACATGACTACACCAGCCCTGTTCATTTCTGGTGGGTTCATCTTTCTGAAAATCATACTTTATCAAGTCGTAAGTGAAAAAAAGCTGCAAAAACAAAAATCAAACAGAAACAAGCATTTATTTATTTGTGCAGTGACACCTCCTGGTAGTTGACTTCATTTTAAGTCAAGCGGAATACAGAATGAGAATGTGAATTTATTAAATAAGTAAGCTGTACTGGCAAAAAAAAAATCAAATAACTATTTGAACATAAGAACTAATGGGGTTTGGTTTCATTTATGTATACATTCCTTTAGTGACACAGTATTAATTTTAATTTTGAGTGAGTGAAATCTAGCCTCCAGGCATTCATGCTTTGAATTATACACTCTCCTAATTCCAGGGAAGAAGATCGCTTTCTTGTCCTGTTTTCACAATCATTCAAAAACAGTCCTTGAAATGGAAAGTGTAAAAGACATAAATAACAATAAAAATATATATTTAAAAAAAAGAAAGAAAGAAATGGGAAGTTTTAACAGAAGTAAAGTAAACTATGTGAGGGCAAGGATTTTTTTGTTGGCTGGTTTTCCCTTCACAGTCCCTAGAAAAGAGACCAGAGGCCTAAAAACTACTTGTAGTTTGACACTTTGACATTTTCCCCCCAGTCCTTTCTCCTTTTTGTCTCTAACACTGACTGCCTCTATCCACTGTGGTGATACAGAATGGCAAATCTGCTTGAACACTCCTTTTCATTTTGGGAAAAAAGTTAACTGGACATCTCTCCTTGTGCCCAAATATTTTCAGCTCCCCCTACTCCTGTCATGTCATATTACTGTCACGCAGATTCATCGATCCACTACAACTTGACCCTGTGAGAGAAGTAGATTGATTCAAATCACCCCCCTGATTTCATATATAAGAAAATCAGTATTTTCCTAATCACTTAAATAAGCAGTCTTACTAGGCTAAATTAGAAAACAGTAAACTAAAGTGGAGGCAAAATGTTAAGGAAGAAAAGAGAGAGATAAAAAAAAAAGGAGGGTGTTAAAGAGAAAAGTGAACAAAAAAACAGAACAAGGAAGTGGGAAAGATGACGAAGACTAATGTGACAATTGCAAGAGTACAGTTTATAATAAAAATTAAACACAAACATGTCTGGTGTTTAATGTCAGTAAAGTAAGCATATCACTAGGACCACAATTCATTACTTGAATTAAAACAGAAATGAGAGCGCTAATAGTGATTGAGCACTTTCTGTATGTCAGACTCTGCCAAGAGCTTGAGAGCAGTATTTAATCGCCTACACCATACAGGGTTGAAATTAATTACAATTAATATTTTAATAATATGGAAAGAGGCAGCAAAGCAAGGCAAACTATGTTGTTATTCTAGATATAAAGATTAGTAAAGCACAAGCTTGCCTTTTGGTCTTTGTAATTGGGGTAACAGGATATTGGCCACCTGCCGAATGACTGTAGAAGATTCCACAAGTCCTGGAACTGCATTTATCATCTTAGCCAAACAAAAACAGAGGTCCCTTCACTACCCATTCATTTCTCTCTTGTTTCAACATGTTTCAGTTTTTGAAAAACAATTCCCAAGAGCTGGTGATATCAGTTTTAGGGGTATTTTCTTTCAGATTAATTTGGCAATCACATGCGTGGGTGAGATTCATTCCAGCCAAATCACTGTTCAGTGTGTCTGCTATTAGCTACAGGGGACCTAATAGTCCATTCGTTTCCATCCTCCTTTCCTTCAAGAGGTCACACAAAATTACAAAAACAGTCTCCTAAACGGGTAGGAGCAGGTACATATATATGTGTCAACGGGGGTCCCATTCATTCTACTAAATGGATTCCCCAGAGCTGGGCATACCTATGTGACAGAGCACAGCGGCCCTGAGAGCTCCTACACACACTTGTATGTCTTTGTATGTCTAGTTTTATTAATTTATAAGTTGGAAAGTAAACATAAAAATCACTTCCTTGATTAATGTATGAGGGGACTGTGAATCTGGAGAAAAGTGACTTGTCAAAGCCAGAAAGTCAAGTAGTGGCAGAGCTGGGACTAGAGTTCCTGGTATGGAGAGTCCAACTCAAGGTTTTTCTCCTCAGCATTACACTGTATTGATTTGACCTATATAGGAGATGATCATTCATCTGACACCACCGGGTGTCATTTTCTTTGTTTCCTGAAACAGAAGACCCTAAAGATACATACGAACACACATACAAATAAAAAATGTGTATTATAGACATATGCTTAAATATAGTATTATGCTTAGTGAAGCTGGTGGACTTAATGTAGTTTACATCCATATTAGTGCTCAACGATGACCCTTTAATACGTTATAATGCAATGTTACTTCAATAAAAATAATAAATAAAAATGAAAATGTTAAAACAAAAATAAAATTATAGACATTATATATATTATAATATATTATTATATATAATATATTATAATATTGTAATAATATATAATATCTATAATTTTATTTTTGTTTTTTATATATATATAATATATATATATTATATATATTGGGGCTATTAATGACTATTCTCAGAATGCAGTTTTATAACAGCATACTTCTAAAGGGGTCTCAGAGTTGTGTTAAGAAAACATTGTTTTAAAAAGATCAAGCGGGCCTCCCTGGTGGAGCAACGGGTTAAGTCACAGCATATGAAGCTATTCAAAGCCATTGCAGCACGAGTTTGATATCTGGCCAGGGAGTTTCCCACATGGTGCAGCAGACCTCTCCTGTGTTGCCCACTGCTCCCCTCAGTAGTGTATTTCAGTCGATCTGCCTGTTCTGCTCCAGTCTATGGTGAATCCTCTCACCCCCCTCTCCCACCTCTGGCCTACACTCCAGCTTGTATGCATAAATAAATAAATATTTTTAAGAAATTAAAAAGATCAAGCAAAACAGAAAACTAAGAAAAAATTTAAATTTCTCCAAATTTCACTCAAAAGTTAACCATCATAAACCTGATATCTCTAAACACCCAGTCAAGGTGACCTCATTAAAGAGGAAACAGATTCACTCAATCTGCAGATCAGTATCTTTGCGCTCTGACCTATCACCAGCATAATCTCCCTACCATCCTCAAACATGCCAGGCATGCAGCCGCCTCAGGGTCTGGTGCTGACTATTCAACCCACTTTGAATTCCTGACATGCCTATTTCCTGTTTCCCTCAAGTCTTTCCTTTCTTGCCACTTTCTCAAAGTGGCTTTCCCTGGTTACCCTACCTAAAGTTGCAAAAATCCCTCTAACACACACACACACACACACACACACACACACACACACACACACACATTTACTTTTTCTGTTTCATTTTCCTCTTCAGCACTTAAGAGCATCTAATATAGAATGTATTTTACTTATTTATCACATTTACTGTTTTCCCCAAGAGAAAATAACCTACACATGGACAAAAATTTGTGTTCTTTCTTTTCCATTGTGTCTACTGTGTCAGGCATATACAGAATCTTTAACAATATATATAAACAAATGCATTTAATGAACATCAGGTACAACCATGTTTAAATCTACAGAGAGAAAGGGAGGAAACTGATTAATAAAATAAATTATGAAAACTGAAACCAGACCACTTTAATACATACAGTTTAAATTTGCTTGAATTTAACTAAAGAAATTGGAATTACAGTTAAGCTAAAATGTTTCTTTGCCAAAAGACCTCTCAGTTTCTGTGTGGTAAAAAACTTAACCTTGCCTAAAAAGAAGTCTGACCTTTGCTATCAGTTTCTGGAATATAATCTCTAAGGTCTTGCAATGTCACGAGGGGTTGGAGACTATTCGTTTGCCTAATAGTCTTGGGCAATCAGATAGCGACAGAATGGTGGAGAGCGTTGCCTCTGAGTCACACCAATAATATGGTGTAGGGTGAGGGCTCGGAGTCTCCCAGCTTGACCACCTGAAGGGTTGGGGATGGAGGTCAGCCACGAAAGCAGCCAACTAGATATACACAAGCAAGTCCCAAATTAAACTCTGGACTCCAAGTCTGGGTGTGCTTCTCTAGCTGGCAATATTCTATGCCTATTGTCACACAAGGATTTCCAGAGAGCAATGTCAGCCTGACTCCACCTGGGAGGACAACACCTTCTATTTGACACTCCCCTGGATTCTGTCCTGCAGCTTCTTCCCCTGGCTGGTTTTAATCTACATCCTTTAGCTGTAATAGATGGTAACTAGCATGTAACAGCTTTCAGTGAAGTTTGTGAATCTTTCTAGGTATTTAGCAAACCAAAGTGTTCTCTTAGGAACTCCCCAACCTGCTGTTGATGTCAGAAACAAGGGTGGTCTTGCATGGACTGTACCTAACTTTGTGGTTGACTAATTTTTCTAGTCCCTAAAAGATGTCTACTCTTAAGATAAAAAAGTTTATAAAAACGTTAAGAAAAGGAGACTTTTGTCAATCCCATATTTTAATCTTTACATTGTGGCTGTGGACTTGCCATGGAGTAATTAGCATGCATACCTCCTTTTTTCCACCCAACTCCCATTTTTATTAGTGTTACAATTATTTTCAAGCTGTCAGGATTTGTATTTCCATTCCATCTGTATATGACTTGTGAAAGGTTGATAAGCACTTGAAAAGAAGGGACATTCTGCAGTTTTTAGATGTCCATTTAGTTTAAATAGTTTATTTATTGTAATATTCAAATATTCTAGGTCATTGAAGTTTTTTTGTTGCTGCTGTTTTATCAAATACTGAAAAAGCTGTTATAAAATATCCTACTATGAGTCTGGATTTGTTTCTTTCCCCTTGAGGTTATAAAAATATTGCTATATAAATTCTAAGGCTTTTTCCTTTATTTTCAATTTTATTCTTAAAAAAAAAAAGTATTGCTGAATGAGTTCTATTTTGACAGTTATTTTCTCCAAGCCAGTGAAAGATACATGACCATTATGACCATTATTTTTTGTGTTTCATGGTTGCTATTGAGAAAGCAGCTCTTATTCTTTTACTCCTAGGAATGTGTTTTTTTGTTTAAGATTCTAGTGCTATCTTAACATAGGTTTTTAAGGAAGTCACGTACTAAAATACTACACATAATTTTGGAGTGATATAAAAACAAAAGTTAACTAGAAAAAAGTGAATTGAGAATACCCAATGAAAATGGAACGGGGTAAATTACCATATATCAGCTCTTTATACATTGTAACATTTAATTTGAAAAATGAAGAAAAGAATCAGGTGTCACTCATTTTACAAAGGGGAAACCATGGGAGATGGTTGAAGTTTTCATTACTTAAAGCACTACAGTTTATCTAAATTTCATTTTATAGATGTGATGTTCTCAATTTTAAAAAAGTGATAGTATTTACCATTATTTATAAGCAAAGTCTAAAGGAGATTTAACATGATTCAATATATTTCTTTTGTAAAGAAAATACTGTTCTTACCTTGTAAATGAAATTTGTTCTCCCAACTGATCCAATTTTCCCAACGTGATTCATGAAACAAATGTTTCCTTCAGTAGCTCCATAAAGCTCACACATTTTAATGTTTCCAAATCTGTCTAAAAATTCTCTCCATACATCCCGCCTCACACCATTCCCAACTGCCAAACGTACTTGATGATCCTTTTCTCCTTCTCTCTGTTAAAGAAAACATTTTACTTGTAATTTATTTTCATTTATTTATTCTAAAGATTTATTTATTTTTGCATACAAGCTGGGGTACAGGCCAGAGGCATGGGGCGGCAAGAGGGTTCACCAGAGACAGAGTGGGGAGCAGAACAGGCAGATGGATGGAAACATACTGCTGAGGGGATCAGCGGGCAAGGCAGGAGAGGTCTGCAGCGCCATGTGGGAATCTCCCTGGCCTGGCGTCGAACTCGCGTCGCAGCTGCTGATAGCTCCGCAGCACAGCACTTAACCGTTGTGCCGCTGGGGAGGCCCAACTTGTAATTCTTTAATTCCAGTTCTCAACTCTTTCCTTCACTGCTACTATTTAAACATCCAGGAATTACATATGTGCATCAAAAGAAAGGCACTAAAATAATAAAAACATGTAAATCTGTTGTAGAACCATATCCCAGAGCTAATGAAACCAACACTGGCCCAAAGTAATACAGCTGCTATTATCCACATCTGGGAAAAGCTCCTCTACTGGAATCTAAATTCCAGATTACTGAAATCTTGTTTTGTTGAAATCAGTAAGAAAGAAAGTATATTTCAGGTAAAATAGTACTAAATATATATTTGAGTTTGCATTTTCAGCTCTATCACTTTTTATCTATGTAAGTGTTGATTTTATTTTTTTATATAAATTTGAACAAGAGATTTTATCTTTTTCTGATTCTCAATTTTTCTGCAAAAATTGATTTTCTTAACTACACTTTGCTTAATTACATATCTATATAACTTTATACATACTCACTTATATGTTGTAGTATACAGTTAATATCCAATGTTTAACATATGGTAAATAATAAATTGAGGTCATCTAATCACTGCAATTTTTGGTTTGTGAATATTATGACAACTATTTATAATTATTATTTACAAATATGCAATATCCTATGTTCACTAAACATCTTTTTTTTTTTTTTAAAGATTTATTTTTTATTTACACATACAAGTTGGGGTACAGGCCAGAGGCGTGGGGCGGCGAGAGGGCTCACCAGAGACAGAGCGGGGAGCAGAACAGGCAGATCAGAAATACACTGCTGAGGGGAGCAGCGGGCAAGGCAGGAGAGGTCTGCCACACCATGTGGGATTCTCCCCGGCCGGGCGTCGAACTCGCGTCGCCGCTGCCAACAGCTCCACAGAGCAGCGCTTAACCGCTGCGCCACCGGGGAGGCCCTCACTAAACATCTTAACATGATTTATACACTGATCGAAAGTTAAAGACTACATTGTCAGAAGAGTCATGGTAAACCCAATATTCCTTCCGGGTTGTCTCCAATCATTACCAAAGTAGTACAAAACAACAAAAACTAATAGTAAATCAAGAAAAAACTCGGTGTCCCTGACAAAAAATGATTGATTGATAATATTCTTTATTTCACTTCCTTCTCAGTTTCACTGGAAAGATTTTAACAAACTCACTTGCAAGAACAAAGAGAATGTGAGTGGTGAACCGTAATTCTGGATAGATAATTAGAGGTATGTGAAGAGCAGAGTAGATAAGGCTGAAATCTAACCCCGCGGTGGAATAATTAACAAATACTCCCAGAAGTGTTAAGCAAGCATCAAAAAGAATGCAGAAGGCAGAAGACTTGGCAGGAAATTTGCTTCAGGAGCAGCTGCACCCTAAATACTCCATAGATAATGACCTGGGAGTCTGTCCTCACTACACACTGGAGACACTCAACCTAGAGAAGTACAACTAGACAGACACCACTTTGGGTTGAGAAACCTAACACATATTTTAGAGTTAAAAGAAAATATGAATGCTAAATGGTTAGATTCCTAAATTCTTCTGCTCTGATGTCAGAGCAAATCTAATCCGCAGTGACAGAAATAGGAACAGTTTTCATTCACATTTGGTAGGAAATGACCTGAAGTCATCCAGGAGGAACGTCTTTAAGAGAAAGGTTAATTGATTAAAATATTTGAAATGCTGTTAAATTATAATGACACATTTCAGCTGTTTGATGCAGAGCTTGAGTTGAATGAGTGATGGAATTTAGAAAGCAAACTAGAAATAAACAATTATGACAAGGGATAGAATGTTAAGCAAAACACTTTAATTAGATTTTAAATATATTATGTGTTTTAGCCAGGAATAAAATTTGCATATTTCAATGTATTTTTAATAATTTAAAAAGCTGATCATCAATATATTCTTAAAACTTCGTAATTATTTTGGCCATAGAGGTTACTGCTATCATCCCATGTAAAAACAGCAGCATTACAAATCTAAGGATTGAACAGAAAACTGTCTTTTACATGGCATAACTCTTGATGCTATTCAGGGCTGGGGTGAGTTTTAGCAAGTATCATTATTTATAAAATATATTAGCACACTCTGGAAACTCATAAGAAGTTTACATCAAATTCCATACATTTTAACTTACATGGGCTATAGCTATACAAGTTTATTATGGACTAAGAACAGTTATTCATCCAAAATGAGTCAACTGATACAGAAAGTCAAATTATCAAAACCCAGGTTAGGGTTTTTGTCTAGTCAATAAAAACCATTGATTCAACTTGAGATATCTTTGTTTTATTTCCCTTTCCTTTGAAATAAAAGTTAGAAGATCATGGTTTAAGGGGTATGAGGAAAGACTAATTGATCCATTTAGTGTTGTGGGGGAAAAGAGGACGCATATTTCTTCTGCTGTTAAAATGCACACACAGCATGGCAATTTGGAAAGAAAAATAAAAAAGACATTAAAAACTGATTATCCTACCATACCACTAATATTGTTTCTATATCCACACTGTACCTATGTTTATATATTCTGTTTTATGAATATAACATTTTCAACATTATTTTAAGCTATTAGCTCTTATTCTTCAAAAACATGATTCTCCAAGTTTATTTCATTTTTTTTAAAGATTTTATTTTATTTATAGATACAAGCTGGGGTACAAGCCAGAGGCGTGGGGCGGCGAGAGGGCTCACCAGAGACAGAGTGGGGAGCAGAACAGGCAGATCAGAAGTACACTGCTGGGGGGAGCAGCGGGCGAGGCAGGAGAGGTCTGCCCCACCATGTGGGATTCTCCCCGGCCGGGCGTCGAACTCACGTCGCCGCTGCCGACAGCTCCACAGCACAGAGCTCAACCGCTGCACCACTGGGGAGGCCCTCCAAGTTTATTTTTGATAGCCACATTATTTTTAAATATTCACCCTTATAAATAATATTGAGTGAATATCTCGTCTATAAATCTTTCATCCAAATATTTTTATGATTTTATTACCAAATTGTTGTATAAAAAGGATATTATATTTGTATCATACTTCTGCAATCCAGTCAAATTAAGGATTTTCATGTAATTTAAAACATTTTCGGGGAGGGGGTGAAAAAAAAAACATTTTCAATTTGATAAGAAAATGTAATATATTCAATTTGGGGTTTAATTTCTTTTTCTTTGATTTTAGGCAAATTAACAACTTGTCATATAATAACATATTAATAAGATTAATACTTTAATAGTTATCAGTATTGGGCCTCCGTGGTGCTCAACGGGTTAAGTATCAGCACTATGAAGCTATCAGCAGCCACTGTTATACCACAAGTTCAATTCCCGGCCAGGGAGCTTCCCACATGGTGCGGCAGACCACTCCTGCCTTGCCTGCTGCTCCCCTCAGCAGTGTAGTTCATTAGATCCTCCTGTTCTGCTCCCCGTTTTGCCTCTGGTGAATCCTCTCACCACTCAACACCTCTGGCCAACACCCCAGTTCTTGTATGCATAAATAAATAAATCTTAAAAAAAAAAAGTAGTGGGGCCTCCCTGGTGGTACAGTGGTTAAGTGCTGCGCTATGAGAGTTCAACGCCCAGCTGGAGACATTCCCACATGGCACTGCAGACCTCTCCTGCCTTGCCTGCTGCTCCCCTCAGCAGTGTATTTCCGTTGATCTGCCTGATCTGCTCCCCACTCTGTCTCTGGTGAACCCTCTCGCCACCCCATGACTCTGGCTTGTACCCCAGCTTGTATGTATGTATAAATAAATAAATCTTTTTTATTTATTTATTTATTTTTTTAAAAGATATATTTTATTTATACATACAGCTGGGGTACAGGCCAGAGGTGTGGAGTGGTGAGAGGCTTCACCAGAGACAGAGTAAGGAGCAGAACAGGCAGATCAGAAATACACTGCTGAGGGGAGCAGCGGGCGAGGCAGGAGAGGTCTGCTGCACCATGTGGGATTCTCCCAGGCCGGGTGTCGAACTCGCATCGTTGCTGCCGACAGCTCCACAGCGCAGTGCTTAACCGCTGCGCCACCAGGGAGGCCCATAAATAAATCTTTTTTAAAAAATGACTCTGGAACATATGGAAATTGAGAGAAGAGTTTGAGGGTTGGTAATTAAATTTGGTTTTATAGGTGATGGTTCTCAAATTGCTGTGAAACTAGCTGGACATCATCTAAAATGTAACCAAACCTTAGTAAGACCCACCAGTAATTTTGAAAAATCCCTTTTGGGGGCTTCCCTGGTGTCCTAGGGGTTAAGTCTCAGCACTATCACTGCTACCTCTTGAGTTCAATCTCCGGCCAGGGAGCTAACCCACATATGGCACAGCAGACCTCTCCTGTCTCGCCCCCGGCTCCCCTTCGCAGTATATTTCAATGGATCCGCATGTTCTGCTCCCCACTCTGTCTCTGGTGAATCTTCTCACTCCCAGCACCTCTGGCCTACACCCCGGTTCTTCTAAAAAATAAATCAGGGCCTCCCTGGTGGTGCAGCGGTTAAGCACTATGCTGTGGAGCTGTCAGCTGCGACTACGCGAGTTTGATCCCACATGGTGCGGCAGCCCTCTCCTGCCTTGCCTGCTGGTCCCCTCAGCAGTGTATTTCCGTTGATCTGCCTGTTCTGCTCCCCGCTCTGTCTCTGGTGAGCCCTCTTTATGTCCCACGCCTCTGGCCTGTACCCCAGCTTGTGTGCATAAATAAATAAATATTTTAAAAAATAATTAAATAAATCAATCAATAATTTTTTAATTAAAAAAATTAAATTCCCTCTCTCTGTCCCTAAGTCCCCTCAAATCTTCTTTACTAAAAAAAAAAAAAAACAAAAACATATTTTTTAATTGAATACAGGGTTATCTCCATCAGGTTTTACCACCACAGTGTACCCACAACCAATTCACTCATATTCAACCACCAGACTACTGTGCTTCCTTCCCTCTTTTTTCTTTCCCTTCTCTACTCTCTTCCCTCCTTGGTGTTTCAATTCTCTAGTCAGCTATCAAGGCTTAGTTTTTCAGATTGTTTTTTATCTGACTAATAATTTAGTTACCTTATTTTGCACATATTAGGAGCCCATCTGGTATTTATCTTTCTCTTTCTGACTTATTTCACTTATTGTTAGCCCTCAAAGTTTCTTAAGAACAAACTCCTACCCCTTTTAATTCTTCCTGGAAAGGGGGTTGCCACATATCGCTGGATAGCTAAGCCTGTGTTGGAAATGAAATGAGGAGAACACGCATAAATTTGAGTATAATTAAGTAAATTCATTAGTAAGGAGAGCTACCTATAAATGTACACAAGGGTGGCAGAGATTAACAGACAGAAGCAACAAAGAGATGGAGAGAATTAGTGTGCATGAGAAACAGAAAGCATGAAAGTGAGAGAGACCCACAGAGAAAAAAAGCAAGACACACAGAGAGAAGAGAGAGAGAGGATGAACAAGACAGAGTAAGGGGCAGAAAGGGGAGAATTTGAGAACCACATCCGTGTGCACACACACGAGAGCCAGGGGAGAGAGACAATGAATGAACAAAGCAGAGTAAAATAGAGGTGCATAGGAGCACCAACAGGGAGTGACATATGCAGGAACAGAGAGAGACCTGCACTGTTAGCGAAATACAGAAAAAGGCAAACACCCACACTCACATAGGCATGCAAAGGAAGTCACATTCACACACAGAGGCACTCATTCTCAATCTCTCATTCTCTCTCTTTCTCTGTCATATACGCACAGGAAAAAAAAAAGAAAGGTGAAATAATAAAGGTAAACAAACACAGAAAAATATATTAAAAGAAACATATTACAAGTAAGGAGACAATGGCACTGAGACACAGAAAGACATATACGTAAATAGAGAGACAAACAAAACTGAGGTACAGAGACACCAAGAACAGGGGCAAAGGCAGAAATCCAGAAAGTGTGGGGCAGGAACCAAAACCCATTTGCAGTCAAAAGCAAAGGGAGTGACTACGTTTAAGTCCCATGCCCAGGTTATTGTATTATCTCATTTCAATCATAATCGCCCCATAAAAGAAGCAGCATTATCCCCAATCTGCATATTTGAGATAATGAAGTTTAGATCCCAGGACACATACCAAATGAACAGTCAGAATTTAAACTCGTTAACAACTAAATGCTTGGTTCACAACTGGTGAAGACACGGACCAGAACATCTGTGAACTTGAACTCTGTATCTGAAAGATGTCTTTCCCTTAAACAGGGGGATCCTGAACCACATTTTAAAATTGCACGTGAGGACAAATTCAGCATCTTTTCAAACACATTATATAAAAGATAAGTAAAAAAATACATAAAAGTGCTATGTGGGCAGGGATTGTTGCCTGTTCTGACCTCAGCTGCACCCCATTGCCAAGCACAGTGCCCGGCATATAAGAGATGCTCACAACCTATCTGTGGCAAAGAAGAAGGAAAGGGAGGGAAGGCAGGACAAAGAAAGAAACTGGGGGAGGGAGGGAGCAGTTAGGAAACGAGAGAAGGAAGAAGGGGAGAATGGAAGAAACCAGCTTTAAAAAGACTCAAACGTCTACAGCCATCCCACCCTGAACACTTCTGATCTCGTCTGATCTCGGAAGCTAAAAAGTCTCAAACACCCTTGCTCTCTTTAGTCAAGCCTTTCCTCAGGAATTCAGTAATAAGAACCAATCAAAACATGAGTTTCTAATCAGCAGCTAGTGCTTAAATGTTTACAAACTCTCCCACATACAACACCACCACACACAGAGAGGAAGTCCTTCATGATACAGAATGTCCTCATATCATCTGCAGCCATTTAAAATCCCATTCAAAATTAAAAGAGAATTTGTTGAATGGGTCTGAGTTTTTAATATGTACGCCCAAGGTCCTGGATATCAGACCTATTTCCCTCTGGCTTCCAGCACTGTGCATCAAACTGATGTCACCATACGAGGAGAGGCAGCATGTTAGTTTGAACCAAGACTTGTTTCTTCAAAACCTTCTTTGGGAGCTCATTCCTAGGACTGCCTTGTCTGCTGGGCTGCTAGAGAAGAGGCTGAGCTACAGTTACCTGCTACCATGTCAGATTTATTTGTTCATTTGCTGAAATGCAGGCTTTTAACAATATCCTCCTAGAAACAAAGTCTCTTTCTTCCAGAACCAATACTTAATCTTACTTAGAGAATCCCTAAAACATCAGGCTGAATGGCCTCTTTATGTGCATATGAAAAGAGAAACTCTTAGGTCCTATTTAAGTACAAGTAATTTTGATCCACCTTGATTTCTCAGGAAACAGTGAGTGTTTGTTAAGATGAGTGAGTGAAAAGAAACACATTCACAGTGAAAACAAAGAAGCCCATCATTTTGGCCTTCACCACGGGATAATCAGCTACATGGAAAGCAAGGTTTAATCCCTAAAGGACCACCTAAAACAGAACAACATATGTCAGGCATTGTGATTCTTCCATCTTGATTCTATTTAATGTAAGACCACTTCTTCCTGAAGCCCTCTGAAACTTACATATGCATACATATCATACAATACCTCCTACTGAGGATAAGAACTATCCATTCACAGTTTGCTTCCTTCCACAGACACTCCAAAATTATACAGTGAAACAACATAGACTGCCAGCCCAGTAGTTATTAAAGAACAAATACAAAGTGGGAGTATATACAACCAGAATGTCAGAGAATCCTGGGGTGGCAAAAAATAGGAAAAAAAAATAAGGCAGATTTTCTTGTACCATCCTAGGGAAGGAATGGTAGGGAGAAACATTGGGAGGGGCCTCTTGAAAAAAAGGACTGGTGAGTACAGTTGATCCCTGAACAACCTGGGAAGTTGGGGTGCCATGCCACCATGGCAGGAGTTTGATCTCCAGCCAGGGAGCTGGCCTACATGGCACAGCAGACCTCTCCTGTCTCACCTGTGTATTTCAGTAAATCCGCCTCTTCTGCTCCCCACTCTGTCCCTGGTGAATCCTCTTACCCCTGCACCTCTGACCTATACCCCAGTTCTTATATGCATAAATAAATAAAAAAATCATAAGCATAAGTACATTTCTGATACTGTACTATATGAAGCTATACCTTAGGTTTACATCCTTTGTTTACAAGGAAATCCACACATATAAGAGGACCTGTCTGTTTAAACCTATGTGGTTCAGAGTCAACTGCACTTACAAGAAAAGGCCTGGATGGCTGAGACAGTACAGGCTCCAGCTGCCCCTAAAAGTCTTGTCATGTTGCTTTTGGCTCTGGATTGGAGACAGCCCTGGTTTCAGGGGCCACAGCCACAAGCTTAACAAACCATTTTAAGATAAATAGCATGGCAAGAGCACCATAATCTCAAGTGGCATTGCAGAAAACCACCACAATGTGGATTTATTTCAACACACTTCCTAGATTCAATAGTAGAAGGGATTGCCATTTACAGAGCAGGTACTCTGGAGCAGAGTGCTTTCTACCCTGGCAGCATTTGCAAGAAATGAAAGTGGGAGGAATGTGATGCTTCAAACAAGAGTCATTGTAGAATTAAGTTCTAGGAAAAGGCCCACCCTATGAGCCTGCCAGACTTGGCTTCAACCTGAATGACTGTAGTAATTCACCCATGAAAAGAATGTGTAGATGTGATAGGAGGTTGCTCTTCCCTGGAAACCCAGAAATAAGGTCAACTGAGTCACAACTGCCATGCTTCATTATAAGCACATAATAAGGGACCTATTAACAGGGTAACTTCTGCTGTGCGCTGGATGTGGCAGTGGCCCAGTTTCTCCCACACAGCGATGCAAACCTTTCATTTGCTCGGACTCCCTCCCAGGACTCTGTCTTCCTCAGGAACTCTGACTTTCAGGTTATAATTGAGCTTCCCTGGCAAGTCTGGAATGAGGGAAAGATTGCACTGGTCACAAGCACATCAGTATGTGAGCAACTGGGCCCATTATAATTGTTACTTTATTCTCCTTTTAATAATTTAACAAATTTTTATTGAGCACCAGTTGCCTTGTGCCTGGCATTATTCTGGGTACTGAAGATATGAATATAAACAAAGAAGATAAACTCCTTGCATTTTTTGAATTTATATAACAGTGGGGGGGGGTTAGGCAAGAGTAAAAGCAAAGTTCATTATGAAATATGTCATGGTGTGATGGGTTCTATGAAGAAAAATAAAGCAGTGAATGAAGACTAAGAGACAAAGATTGTAACAGTCAGATTCCATTCTTGATGCATGATGGAACTATTCCAATTGCTACTCACAAAAAAAACTGGGGTGGGAGAGGGCACGAGTAGAGTGAAAAAGCTACAGGGAGGAAGCAGAGCTGACTTGGAGGAGAGTAGCATGTAGATGTTAAAATGAGGCTTGGTTGCTGATATATCTGAAGGCAGAGTTTGTAGGATTTACTCATGGATTACATAGGGAACGTGAGAGAAAAAGTGATTCCAGAGTTTCTGTGAGATGGTCAAGATGAGGGCCAAGAGAGTATTTTGAAGAAGATGGTAAAAACCTAGACTGTAGCCATCTGAGATGTCAGTTCAACTTCAATTTCTGAGAAGAGCTGATAATATAGATACATACAAAATGAAGTCAAGGGAGAGGGAAGGGCTAGAGACATAAATCTGAAAGTAAGTTGTAGCTGGTATTTGTATCCAGGATCATGTCCAGGGAATGGTAATAGAGAAAGGAAAGTTTTCACTGTGAGTCATGGGCTCACTAACATGTTAGGAACAGGAACACTGAGGAGCTATAACCTGACATTCTTGAGCCTAGCTCCTGTAAGCGTAACCTAAACACACTATGAACCGGTCAGGCTAGAGACTACATCCTCAGTTTTGGTACATTTGCTGTGGTACATTTGCTATGAAGTCCCTTGAAAGAAGCCTAAATCTCCTCTTCCAGAGCACCTTCTCCATTGTTCAAGATGTGTTTCCATTTGAATTTCTTTACCTTTAAATCAGACATTACTCCTTATATCAACTCTGGATATCATTATTACTACACTCATTTATAGATTAAAAAAATGACTGCTTAGAAGAGAGAAATAATTTGCTTATATCACAGAGTTCATAAGACATGGAAGCAGGGGTTGAATTTCAAGTTCCCTGACTCCAAGGGACAAATAAATTAAATGACTTGCCTAGTATCACATAATGAATTAATGAAAAAGCAGAAATTAAATTCCTGATTTTTTTTTTTAAGATTTATTTTTTATTTATACATACAAGCTGGGGTACAGGCCAGAGGCATGGGGCGGTGAGAGGGTCCACCAGAGACAGAGCGGGGAGCAGAACAGGCAGATCAGAAATACACTGCCGAGGGGAGCAGCGGGCAAGGCAGGAGAGGTCTGCCGCGCCATGTGGGATTCTCCCCGGCAGGGCGTCGAACTCGCGTCGCTGCCGCCGACAGCTCCACAGCGCAGTGCTTAACCGCTGCGCCACCGAGGAGGCCCAAATTCCTGATTTTTAAAGCTAAATTCATTGTTACTTTTTTCCATTCTGAATAAAATGATCTATTGAAAATCCTAGTTCTTAACCGTTACTGAAAGTTCTTTTATTTGTTGGTAAGCTCTCCCTGCTGAGGAAACACTGATCATATTTATTGCAACATTCTATGTCCAAGATAAGGATGTCAAGTAAAGACAACTAGTTCCAGTGTATATTTTGTCATATATTAGTTGTCCATGAATGTGTGGAAAGTCTCTTCAATAAATAGTGCTGGGGAAGTTGGACTGCCACATGAAAAAGAATGAAACTAGACCACTATCTCACACCATTAAGTGAACAGCAACTCAAAATGTATATAAAACTTGGATATAAGACCTAAAAACATAAAAATAAAAGAAAACATAAAAAAATAGAAGAAAACATAGACAAAACACTCCATGACATAAACCTCAGAAATATAATTGTGGATTCACCTCCAGCAGCAAGGAAGATAAAGGAAACAATAAGCAATTGATACTATACCAAACTAAAAAGCTTCTGTACAGCAAAAGAAACAGTGAATAAAACAAAGAGACACCCTACTGAATGGGAGAAAATATTTGCACAACATATATCTAATAAGGAATGTTATAAAGATCTGTAAAGTGATTACACAACTCAACAAAAAGAAAAAAACAACATAATCAAAAAAGGGTAGAAGACCCAATGAGGCAGTACTCCAAAGAAGACATTCTGATGGCCAACAGACATATTTTTTCATGAGGGAAATGCATGTCAAAAACACAGTGAGATACCAGCTTATACCTGTGAGAATGGCCCATAGCAAAAAGACCAGAAACAAGAAGGGCTGGTGAGGATGTGGGGAAAAGGGAACCCTCCTACACTACTGGTGGAATTCCATTCCTAGACATCTATCCAAAAGAGCACAAAAATACTAACTGAAAAGGGAACCTGCACTCCAATGTTTATAACAGCTTTATTTACAACAACCAAGACATGGAAACAAGCTAACTGCCACAGAACGGATGAGTGGATCAAGAAGATGAGGTACATATACACAATGGAATACTACTCAGTGGTCAAAAGAAATGAACTCATGCCAGTTGCGGCAACATGGAAGGAACTGCTTAGATTAGTCTAAGCAAAGTGAGCCTGTAGGAGAAAGATAAATACCAATGGCTTCACTTACATGTGGAATCTAGAGAAACTAACAAAGGATCAGACAAAGCCAAACTCTAAGAATGACTTTTGAAAGCAGACAACAGAGCTGAGACACTCAGTAGGGGAAGGGAACGGAGAGGGGGAGAGTAGAGAACGGGGCAGGGGAGGAGAGCCTGATGGAGTATGGTAGAGGACTGTGGGCACTTTGGCGGTGGGAAAACTATTGTGACCATACCTGAGGGGAGAAATCCTGTATCGGGAATAAATGAACAAGGATGTTTGAAAACAAACAAACAAAAGTACAGACAACTAAAGCAATAGGCATGTGAAAAATAGCAAATAATAAAATTAAGAATCCTGCATGTAATTGGAATTTGGAATGTAGAAAAAACCTTACAAAAACTACCTTCACAGTACCAACAACATATAACCCAAGGGGAAGCACACCTATTATTTCCAGTGTCTGATTTTATGCTTTTATTTTGTAGCCTTTTTATTTGTGACAAATATAGTACTATAAAATTGTCATGATTCTAATACTCAAATGTTACTTAAATATTGTTATGACTTTTACAATCAATGTTGTATGATTCTTATTAGTCAAAGAACAATTATCTTTTAACATTCACAAAGAATACTCTAATTTACAATGACATTCAAGGAAAACATTTACTATATTCTGTTTAAAAATAAAGCCCTTTCATTTTTGAGTTCCTGTTTTTTGCCTTTTTTTGTATATATCTTGTGACTGGATTGTGAGATGCAAGGATCAAATAAGAAGAAATAGGTATAGTTACCCTTTTTATATGAACACAGGGACTAGACATAATCAGCTGTAAGTCATACAACAAGAGTTTGAAATTGAGCCTATGTATTTTAATTCCAGTCAGTGCACTATCTTACCACTTTCTATACAAAGCTGTATTTGTTGGTAAATTAAATGTATTCTAATGGAAATTGCAACACGAATGATATACAGATAGACAGTAAAGACATGGGTATTTTATATGTGCCAATGCCCATAAAGTGTGAATAATTGAATATTAAAATTAACACTTCCAAAAGTCTTTAACACATGATTTCAAAATATTCCAAAACATTCAAATCCCTTTCTAATTCTACTAGCATTTAGGTTGCTAATAGTCATTTCTTATCTTTGTCCTTCATATTTCTATATTTGTAGCTCCCAAGCAGAGAAGGGTCTGATACCTTGCCAACTTTTCTAAATGCTTTTATATCTAGTATGTGAATTCTGAGCACATCTTCAATCTATTTAAGGAGAACTGGATTTTAACAGAGGTTATTTTCCCTACCATGTAATAATATACTTCAAATACTTGAGGAAAAGAAATAAATAAAAATGTATAAATATCTTAGAGATAAAATCAATTGTTTTTAGTGTTTCAGAGAAGAAAACTTAATGGAACAACATCAAAACATCTAAATAACAAAGTTTACATTAACTTTTAAATGTCATTTTTTAAAGGTTACCAAGTATGATGAGTATAGTTTCCAGAGCTTAATGCTTTGATGTAAATGGGGAAGTCATAATTAAAAAACACTGTGAGTCATGGAGAAACCAAAAAAGTGAAAATGTGATAAAAGAACTGAGGTTTTAAATATATCTACTTCATTAGGAAAAAAAGAATAAGCAGTAATGCACTTAACCAAGAAATGCATTTAGCCTGCAACTGGCATCTGATGCATTCAAAACATAACTGGTAAAACAAACAAGTCCAAGACATATAGGTCAAGTCATCATCATTTAGTCTCCCCTATTGGAATTTTATCCTTTGGTACTACTGTATCTTCCTCATTTTCACATCTTCTCTAAACATAACAAGAAAAAATCTTCAAACTTGAAAGGAATGACAGGCCCTTTTTGGAGAAAATTAAGTGGATGTCCTTTCAAATTGAAATCTTTAAAAAACCTCACGCTGGCATCATTTGATTTTGGTCATTCAACATTTTCACTTTTCCTTTTATTACCCCCAAGCCCAGCAAAAGCTTGGTGGGGGGGGGGGGTCACCAGAGAATGGTCTAAACATTACTTAGTGAAAATTTCAGATCACTTGTGAAGTTTTTAACAAATGATATTTAATAAATATCACATATCCAGGTACTTCAGAAATACCTGTTTCATAAAGGAAGTTGAGTATAATTCATTTTATCAAAGTTAATTCCAGAACCATTTCCTGGATCACAGTCAGTTTCTTAGCTTTCAAGAAAATAGAACAAAGAAAGTGGACATAACTTAAAGAAAATATATATACTAAAATGCCTATGTCAAAAAGTATAGACAATGGCCTGAAAATGTAAAAATTTTATTTCACAAGGACAGTTAGAGAAAACTACATAGCCTAAATGATAAACTATAAAATTAACTTGACAAACAGACCTCATATGTATGCATTATAATATAATTCTTGGCTTTGTTCTTTGCTTTGTACACTCCAGAATCCTACATCAAATTGCTTATGTTACTTCTTTTATCTAGATTCTTAATTAATACACCAAACTTAACAGGTCCCCAAAACTTAATTTTCATTCTGCAAATCTCAGCTTTTCTTTTTTTTTTTTTAAGCTTTTCTTAGCAAAAAGGCTCATACTTTACCTACGTGTTTAAACAAGAAACCTGGAGCTCAACCTTGATTCCATCCATTTCGTCACTCTCTATCCTTGACCTAACTTGTTCTACTATCTCTTTCAAAACAAATTACAAATTGCATTGCTTTCATCTTTTCCCAGCTGCTCTGTGAGAATAAAATCCAAATCCATGGTCTACTGAGTCCTCCAAGATCTGGTCCCATGGATGGTTGAGCCATACTCTCCTCTTCAAACACTCAGACCTCAACCTTTGTTGGTCTCTTCCTTTTTAGATTATTCTGTTGCAACTGCAATCCCCCAGCTTTTCCAGCCTTCACCCCACTGTCATCTCAATTCCTCAGCTCACAGGTTACCACTCCAGTGATGTCTTCCCTGAACATGCAATCTAGTCTGTCTTCATCACTACGTCCCATTTTCTTTCTTTATAATCTTTATCATTGTCTGTAATTACTTTTCTTCATGTTTTTGTTTTAATTTCTCTCTCTCCAAACTAAAGTGTAAGTTTCATGAGAAAAGGGGTTGGGTTTATCTTGTGCACTCCTTCATATTCAAATCTACAACGACATTTGAATGGATGAGTGGCATTTACACCTAGATCTACCCCTAGATCCAGCCTATTGTTCATTGTCTTGGTGATTACTGAAATAGGATAAACACTACATCATGGGTCCCCAGAAGAGGACTGATGTTTAGGGTTTGTTATACTTACTGATATTAAAATGAAAAAATCTGACTGAGCAAGAGATGTATGTAACTGAAGTGAATTATTATTTTTAAGATTTATTTTTATTTATTTATGCTGATAAGATCTGGGGTGTAGGCCAGATGTGTGGGGGTGGGTAGGTGAGAGGATTCTCCAGAGAGAGATTGGGGCAGGCATATCTACTGAAAGACACTGCTGAGGGGAGCAGCAGGAAGACAGGAGAGTTCTGCTGCGTCATATGTCGGTTAGCTCCCTGGCTGGGGATTGAACTAAGGCCATAGAGGTGACAGTGCTGATATTTAACTTTTTTTTTTTTGAAGATTTATTAATTTTTGCATACAGGCTGGGGTACAGGTCAGAGGCATGGGGCAGTGAGAGGGAAACAGAGTGGGGAGCAGAACAGGCAGATCAGTGGAAATACACTGCTGAGGGGAGCAACGGGGCGAGGCAGGAGAGGTCTGTGGCGCCCTGTGGGAATCTCTCTGGCCGGAGGTCGAACTCGGGTCGCCCCAGCCGACAGCTCCACAGCGCAGCGCTTAACCGTTGCGCCACCAGGGAGGCCCTGATATTTAACTCCTATGCCACCAAGGAACCCTGAAGTGAATTAATTTAAAATGAAATTGATCATTTTATTTAGAAGACATTGATAAAGAGACATATGAGGCAAGGATACATGAAAGTCTAATGATGCTGAGAAGCCAAGCCCAAAAAACTCATAGGCAGTTCTGGTAATACCCTCTAAAGCAGTATAAATATAAAAACTAAATTAATCCTGAGACACTTTGGAGTCCATGCTCTTAAGTTTTCCAGATTTTGCAGCTGCCACCAGAAGCTCCGCCCAGAGAGAGAGAGCAGTGCTCTATTGGGAGAGGAGCTGACACCCTGGGAAGTTCTGGACCAAGCACCATTGCTCTCCCATCTAAATGGTTGGTAACCTTCCTCCTTTAATTGTCAATTGGATTTTATGTTTGTATCACTGTAATGTGGATTTCCCTCAATGCATCATATGATTATCATTTGGGATTGGCTTGAGCTGTCAGTGAAACCTCTCCATCTAGCTGGAAGGCGGCAGGTTGAAATGCCACCTCCTATTACAGGGTTCTACGACATTCCTCACCTATCAATTAGCAGTCATATTAAGAAAGTAAAATAAGTAGAATCTATAGATTCAATAAAAAGTTGTATGATGACACTATCAGTATTGTCCCAAACTTGGAAGACTAGAAGTGGGGAAGAGCTGCTTTCCTACTCTCAGAGGAAAATAATGACCTCACTGCTCGTGACTGAGAGGAGGCAGTCCTTTGACATTTTTAAGGTTGAGCTGTTGCCAGCAGGATTAAAAGAAGCTCATGGAATGTTTATACCAAAAGAACTTTTGTAATTGGAGTTCTGAAAAGGAAAAAAAAAAACAAAACCCCAGGACTGGGTGGAGAATGGATGAATGTTTCCAGGCAAGGAAAGCCAACCTTAGGGGGTTTTATGCAACCACATCTAAACACGTAGCTCAGACTATGACTTCTGCCTGCAGGTAAATCTCTTTGGGAATATCTTACCCTGAAATTGACAATAAATCTGGATATATTTAGAGAACAAGTGGCTTTCTTTCTTTTACCTAAAGATTTATTTTAAATAAATGTCTATGGGACTTCACCATGGCTTCTGACACATTCAACTTTAATTCTTTGAGGGGATGGACATATCATTTGGCCACTCTCTGGCATTACCTGAATGCACTGCTGTGCTATACCCCTCCCTTCAGGGGAAGCTCATTGAGAGAAATGACTGTTGGAGCAAAAAAGCAAGATCTGAAGGAATAAGATGTCACAGCAGAATGGCTTTCTGCTTTTCCCAATCTTTAATGCCAAGAACTGCTTGTACTTTTCTGTGTGAAATCAACAAAGGAAATGAGGTAATACAATGCATTTCTGTTGTAAAAAATTATTAAATTTTCATTTGGGCAAAGTTTATTTGCTTCTCTCCCCTTCAATTTGCATTTAGATAAATGTTTAGAGATTATTTCACAAACATCAACTTCTCAAATTTAGTTAAGAATTAAAATAATTAATTAAAAGCAGTTGGGAATTCTTTCAATTCTTCGTTCTCTGAAATTCCCTGAAGCTACAGAATTTTCTGGAAATTAATGTAATACAAATACAGAGAGGTGAAAAGACAAAAATGTTCAAAGGAAAACACCTCACACGCAGTTTTCAATAATATAACAACATACTATAGAGTGGCAAATATAACAAACTATTAATATCTTTATTGTATGAAATAAGAATTCAAATGGGTATGACAAAGCATACCAAAGAGAGACATGATTAAAAGAGACAAGTAAGAACTACAGCTGGAAAAGTAACCCAGTTTGTCAGTAACCTACACAAGCAAAATGAAAGTATATTTTTTCTAGTTCATAAAATTAAAAATAAAATAATATTTTTCCCATTAAAACCACTAAGGTGTCTTTTGGGTTCAAAAACATATTAAGAAGCTTAAGAAAATGGGGTTTCATCCACCACGTTTGAAAGACTCAGCTGTGACAATTGTCCTACTTTCTCTTTCCTCCAAACTTTCAAGGACTCTGAGGACGTTTGAAGAAACATTTAGTTCTCCAAGAAGCACAACTGGAAGGCTACTCTGTTTAATAACACCTCATACTGATAAAAGACTATACAATGGACACAATCTCACATTGTCGATGAGATTCTTAATCTTGCCAACCACTTCAAACAGCAATCTGGCAATGTGATATAAAAATCACAAAAATATCCACATCCTTTAACTACTTGTACTTCTGAGACCCTATATTAGCTATATTGCATGAAAATAGTAATTACAGCATTATTTAAGATGGAAAAAACTCTAGAAAAAAATTAATGTACTCAACCTTTCAATAAATACTGAGCAAATGACCTTTCAAAAGCTAAAGCTTCTATTGAAGGATGAGAGGAAAAGGAATGGCAGGGGGTAAGGTCTGGAAAGACCTTGAAGAAGTTCATTGGGTAGTGCCTGCCATGTCCATTAGTAACGGTAGCTTGTATCTTATGAGAAGGCAGTCATTCCTTAAATTAACCTAGTCCTGACATCATACTACCGGAGAGTATGAGAAAAGGAAAAGGAAAATATACAAGGTTAAAGCATTATTATTATTCTATCGGAGCTCTTCAAGTAAGACCACAACTCTGATGTTGGCAAAGTCTTCCTGAGTAAAAAAAAAAAAAAAGAAAGATCCAAAACTCAAAACATATTTCTGGATTTCTGGGACTTCCTATATTAGCTATGAACTTGGGGAATTACTCCTGACCGAAAAAAAGAAAGTGTGGGGAGGGAGGATAACAATGGATTCTGCCACATGGATTTGGGTAGGAGGTTTGCAGCTTAAAATGAATACTATCCAGTTTGTACATCAAATTATCCAGTTTCAGCTTCTTTTCTGTGTTCATTTCCCCTGCATAATAACATATCTTTAAGAAAACCTTAATTCAATGACTCCATTCATTCTAGTTTCACCTGAGTTGTGAGTAACTAAAAGATTCATGTCATTGGTGAGGGCACAAAAGAATGTATCTCAGTCCAACATCCATGACTTGACATAGTGTAATGATAGCAGAAGCAATGACCAGAGGTCCCCTAGCATAGGAAAGAAGCTTCTCAAAGGCCAAGGGCAAGTCAACAGGCTCAGTAACCCCATCCCAGGTGCAGACCTATCTCAAGTGCGGAGACATCCTCTGTCACCATCCTTCAAGGGGCTAGAGATGATGGGAGTACAGAAGAGTCACTTTTTTGGAGTCTCAAGAATATTTAGAAACTTGAGTTTAAAAGATAAGATTTAGAAATACATGTAACACCAAGGAAAGGCAAATAACTTGAGCACAAAAGAGCAAACAAGCCAACAGATATACTTCAAGCTATTGCAACTTTTTCTGCTTGTCTACTTTCAAATGGGGGAAATTTATAAAAAGTATGTGGAAATGATTACTTTAGGTGGGGGGTACATGCACAAATAAAAGCAACATTGCATTTTAAGTTTAAAGCAAAACCAAGCAAAAAGATACTCTAGTGTAATAACTTATTCACCAAGAAAAAATAGAGAAACAAGTATAATCAGTGTCATTAGATTTTCATTTGTTTTTTTAAAGAGCAGCAATTTAAAAGATAATCTAATTCAATCTTGGAATAACTACTTTCTGTAAGCATAGCATGTATCTGAATTTCCTAATCAGATGCAAACTATGTTTACAGAAATTATTTTTTAAAGATTTATTTATTTATGCATATAAGCTGGCGTACAGGCCAGAGGGGTGGGGCGGCAAGGCGGCCCACCAGAGACAGAATGCAGAGTAGAACAGGCAGATAGACCAAAGTACACTGCTGAGGGGAGCAGCGAGAGAGGCAGGAGAGGTCTGCCGTGCCATGTGGGAATCTCCCCAGCCAGGCGTCGAACTCGCGTCGCTGCTGCTGACACTCCACAGCGCAGCGTTGAGCTGCTGTGCCACCAGGGAGGCCCTGTTTACAGAAATTTTAGTAAGTCTACAATGAAGTGAATTGAACTGTGAGTCTGTCCTGCCCTTCCGTAATATAAAGTACACCACTATCTTTCTGGATGGTTCTCCTTTTATTTTCTCTCACTTGTTTTGTATTTATCTTATCTTAGAGTATTTCATAGATCTCTGTAAGGCACTTGAGTGATATTCTGGAAGAAAGTTGACTATAAGCAAACACCACTTTTTTGCTCCTAATATTATTCTTCCTGAAACTACCTTTTCTCTCTTACCTGAGGTTGTTTGCAAAGGTAGCGACAGAGTTCTCCAATATACTGAAACACCGTCACATTATACTTTTTACAGTCATTCCAAAATTGGCTTGCTGAAAATTTCTTCTTTAACACACACGTAGCACCTATGAGAAAAAGTGAAAACCAGCACTACGGAAAAATTCAAGGGCAGAATTAACATAAAATACAAAGGATGTTGGTCTGTCTACAATACATTTGCTCATATTCAAAGCTTTCATAATCTATCACCGGCCATTTATCTCAAGCTCATTTCACAACATTAATCTTACAGTCCAACATATCTTAAAAAAAATTCATGTTGCAGTCCTATTTTTGGACTACAAATATACCTTTTGCAATACATAGGGTGAAAGAAGCAGTCAAAACTAGTAAAGAGTTACAAGTATTAGAACAAGACTACAGATAAGGGTCCTCTTTCTCCCAGACCAAAAATATTCACTGATTCTTGACCTTGAATATATACATTTTATTTATTTTTAAACCTTAAAAAGCAATCTGCAGGTCAGAAGCTTCAGGTCAAGAATTAGTAATGTCAACAACAAGGTAAAACATATGAACGTATTCCAAGGAAAATGTTAGGATCTTGATCCTTATTTTTACTCATTGTGGACATTGATCATATTTTAAATATTCCATAATTTTATAGTATTTTAGACGGGTGTAAGTAGTAGGGAATGAGCTCTCTCTATATATCATTCAGGACTAGCGAGTAATGGACACATAATGTAAGCGTATTTGTGAAAAGAATCCACTGTGGCAAATTCTACCGATGGACTTAGTGGGAATCTAGGGTATGTTGTTTTCAAAGAGGGCCTTGACAATTCCTTCTATGCAAATCCCTTTGCAGTGTGAATTTGTTTGAATCTGGATTGACTTGTGCATGGTTTGATTAATGCAGGTGAAAAGAACTATGTGACTTCCAAGGTTAAAGTCTTAAAAGCTATGAAGTTTTCACATTTCACATTTCACCACCCCTGTGGAAGGCACCTACCACCATGTAAAGAAGCAGTGGTAGACCATTAAAGATGAGGGATGGCATGGAGGGAGAAACCAGTCAACAGCCACCTCTACACATATGATTGAATTCCATGGGCTGCTTTTTCCATTTCAAGAATACTCTGAGTATGTCATGAAATTGTGTCCTTTTAATAGCATTATATTATAGTTATACGATATGCACACAATCACTCTGATTTCTATTTCAAACTTTAATGAGCAAGTTCTAATTATTAGGTATTTTGAACACTTATCAAAAAGAAAATAAAAACTTACCTAATTCAATACATCCACCAATTCCCAGGAGAGACCCTGCACTGTGATACAGAGGAAGGGTTATATAAATAATGTCATTAGCCACACAACCAAAAGCCCACAATCCAGCAGAACCCTTTAAAGCCTGTAGTTGAGTAATCACAGCTGCTTTGGGTAGACCTGGAAGAAAAGAAGCAGAAAAAATGCATTGATGTAATAGAAAGTAAGGCTACAATGATGTTCAAAAGCAATGAAGGCAAAATACATCCAAGTTTTCTACACGCATTGTTAGAGTCCATGTAAAGGTGAGTTAGTGTTGTAATTAATTTCCAGAATCTTCGATCTATCAGAGGGGCCAAAACTGCAAAATTACATGTAATTTGAGAGATATTTGTTTTCAAAGAGTCAAATACGCTCTAAGGAAGCCCAAAATGACAAAACTCTAAAAATCTTCAACCAGAATGAGACAGATCACAATGTAATTCTAAGTTATATTTAAAGTAGAACGTTTCTTCAAAACACTTCCAAGTCACATTCTATTTCAATGATTAGCCATTCATTTTATCATGCTTAACATGTCCTTAAAAATGATTGTTACAGATATCAGATTCCATGACGCAATGTATTGAAACTGTTCTATACATTCATGATTCAAATGTAGTTTCCTCTTTTCATTTGAGTCTTCTTCCATGAATAGCCAGTGTCTTATAAAAATTAAACAATTAGTGCAGAAAAAGTTTTGCATATTGCTTTTGTTAATTTGGCAGTATTAGCCCACATATTTTCTGTATTGTTATAGTCTTCTCTACTTACAGTGTCAGCATAATAAACTGATCCAGTTAATAGAAAATATAACTGGATATTTATGGTTGAGCATGAGTGATTTTTATTTCACTCTATATCTCAATACCACAGATAACAAATTGTTTTCTCAATGGTAACTCTCTGGAATTCATTTGTTAGATTAAATGGCATTACAGTTATATCTTACTGGTTCAAAGAGTCCCAATATTTTTATAATGTCTTTATGCAGAGAGTCCCTTCTCAAATCTATCTTGTCAATAAAGTTATTCTGCATTCTAAAGCACCATGGTAATAGACTATCAAATGTCTGAGAGGCAAGCAGAGTCCCAAGGCAGGGAGGCCCCAGGAAGCAAACAAGCAAACAAATGGCCAGATCAGGAGTGAAGAGCACACAATACAACTTTAATGTGGCCTCTCTTTTTTATTTTTATTTTTTTTGATGATTGATTGGTTGATTTATAGAAGAACAGGGGTGTAGGCCAGAGGTGGTAGGGGTGAGAGGATTCACCAGAGACAAAGTGGGAAGCAGAACAAGCAGATTTACTGAACTACACTGCTAAGGGGTGTAGTGGGCAAGACAGGAGAGGTCTGCTGTGCCATGTGGGTCAGCTCCCTGGCCAGGGATCAAATTCAGGCTGTCATGGTTATCGCACTGAGACTTAACCCCTAGGCCACCAGAGAGGACCCTCTCTTTTTTAACCCCATGGGCCGATATAGGTCTACTTAGTTATTTGTCAAAGGAGTTGGTGAAGGTGGGAATGGGAAGGGGGTTCAATGACATTAGAGGCTCTGAAAACTTGTTGTGCCCCTAACTTGACTTTATTTGAAAATTCCAGTAATGGAGTCCTTAACATTGTCTTTCCCAGATTGGAGCTGTTCCTTGCTATGTCTGCTTGTCTAACACATTAAATATGCTTCCATGCCCAAATTTTTATAGGCAAAACCTCCAACTGCTTCCTACGTGCTTCTCTGGATATGCCCTCAATTCATGTAATGCTGTGCTGCTGCTATTTCTTCCTGGATCTCCTTGCCACTGACCACCTACCTGTCCTGCCTCAACTTCCTTGATATGACACTCTTTCGACTGGCATTTTGACCCACGCTTGCAGCTCTATATGCAGTATCTATATCTCATTCAGACAAAAAGCTCTATCCATTCCATACAAACTAAAGCCCACTCTTGGTCTTGCAGCTCTTCTCTTGTAGTAACAAGAACTACTTTTACTTTCAACAGTCAACTGAGCAATGTCATACACAGAGTAGGACATTCCTTTTTTTAGTTCAAAATGTTTATTCACGAAATTCAAAGTTTTCAACTATCAAGTGACATCACCAAGATGGGAACATAGGACAGTCCTTGCTTCATTCTTTCTCACAACATATATATGCATATCTCAGATACGCAATAGCCAGGAGATAGAAACAATCTAAATGTCCACTGACAGATGATAGGATAAACAAGATGAAGGATATATTCGCAATGAAATGTTCTTCAGGTATATAAAAAAAAATATGATATCCTAACATTTACAACAAAGTGGATGGATCTAGAGGATAAAGCTGAGTGAGTTAAGTCAGACAGAGAAAGACAAATACTATAGGAATTCATTTATATGAGGTTTATAAAGAACAAAGCAAATGTATGAACCATGTAAAACAAAAATAAGCCTATAGACTATAGGACCAAATTAGTGGTTCCTAGAAGAGAAAGAGAAAGAAATGGTGAATTGGATTAGTCTTCTAGTGCAATATACATAGATGTCGATTCATAGTAATGTACACTTGGAACACATAAAATATACAAACCAATGTTATTTCAATATGAAATTGTTTAAAAAAAAATGAAATCCCAGTGGAAATCATGGGGTTTTTGAGCACAGTGGTTCTCTGGGTTATGAAACACAATCTAGTGACTTCCAGGTGCTTTACCCAGACAAATCCTCAAGTTCACCTTCTTACTGCATGTGTTCGGACATTTTTGACAGACTTTATACTCCCTATTTCCACTAATCAGACAAGCTTTATCTCATATGCAAAGTTGGCAATATCTTGCCTATCATTCTAACTAATGTTCACTTCATTGATTCCTCAAAAGTGGACTATGTGGCTCTCGATAGCCTGGCATCACACTAACCGAGTTTACTGTCCTCCATAACCTAAGTGCCAACAACAGATGACTAGATTAAGATGATGTGGCAGATATACACCATGGAATACTATTCAGTTATAAAAGAAGATTTGTGAAATGGATGAAAATGGAGGGGACTGTGCTGAGTGAAATAAGCCAGTGGCAGAAAGACAAATACTGAATGATTTCACTTATGCGAAATACAGAGGAACAAAACAAAGGAACTAAAAATCTAAAATAAGACAAAGTTTAGAAACTGAGGCTTCTAGAGAGGTACAGCAGGGGTGTAAACAATGCAGGGACTGGGCTCAGGATAAAGGATCAAGGGGTATGGGTGGTCTGGGGTGGGTGGAGTGTGATGATGTGTATCTGAAGAAGTGTGGGCCTATTCCTCTGAATCACATACTGCTGTATAAACGAATGTTATCTCCAAAACAGGAGCATCCACAAGAGTGAGTATTTATGTTTTCTCTGCTTTTGAGAAGGTCTTACCCTCAGTTCTACAGTTATTATCTTTCCTGTTTCCAATGTATGTACCAATCTCAGCAATCCCTCTTTAAAAAGAATCACTTTTGAGAGTTTTCCAAAAAATGATGCTTTATCTAGTTATTTTCCTGTTATATGCTCATATCACTCCTTCAAAGCACTTTAGGGAACTAAATAGGGTATTTCCAGGATGATGGTGAAAAATGAATCCAGATCAGTAAGAGAGCAAGTGGCGAACATGAAGCAGCAGGGAGGAAGGGCCTATTAGGGGGAGGCGAAGAACACGGGCTTAACAAAATGCACACAATATTTCCCACATATCCACGTAAGTTACTTCTTCATAAGGGGATGAGTATGAACCAGTTATAAATGTACAGAAAACTAAGCAGGCAAACTAGCAGTAACAATGATTAATTTCAGGCTGGGGAGCATTTTACATGAGAAGGAATAAACACAATTTTAGCTAGAAAGAGTGTTTACTCTTAAGATAATGAACCAGTCAAGGTAAAATTGCTGATGCAACGCTGTTAGGGTGATGTGGGGGAGAGGAAGCGCGCCATAGAGAAAGAAATGACTGGTGGGAGAGAGTAGTGCAAGGAGACAAAATCCTCATCACCCTTTATGAAAAATCAGCAGACACTTTTTAGGAAGTACTGTAGGACTGGCCTCCCAAAAATTTTCAGACAGACTTTTCCGAGATGGTTTTGGTACACTTTCTAATACTTGTCACTTTGGTATGTGGAGTTAAGGTCAACTGAGTCCCTGAGGGTTTCAAGAGAAGCTGTTCCTATTACCTTAAAGAATGAGGATTACCCAGATTTAGGGTCATCTCTAGAATTAACTTTTCTTATCAGAGAAACCTATCTTAAGGTGGGGCAAACATTTAGAGGCAGGGTTTTTAATATGAAGTCATCTTCTTGTGATGTGAACGTCTCCCTTCCGCCACTCCTGGACCCCCAAGCAATCATTCCATGCTTTATCTTAGGATATAAACTCTCAGCTTGTCCAACTAACTCTAAAATTTCCAGATATTTAAATTACTCATGGGTGTGTAATTAGATTGAATCTTTTTCTCAGTCTTTTCACTTACTATCTGTCTAGTGTTATTTTTTTGTTGTCATTTGACCATCCTAAAAAGAACAGGTGAATGGGAGGACTTTCCTCTGTGCCCCTTACCTATTAGTATCTAGGGTAAGATACTCATTCTGTTTAAAAATATGGAAGTGGCTGTAAAACGGTCTAAAAATACTGAATGCTGTTGGTTTGGGGATGAAGAAATGGGGTTGGGAGAGCAGGACACTTCTCTCTAAAATTCCTAAAACTATTAGAAATTTTCACCTTCATTTAATATAATTCTAATGTAAATAAATATCAAGCAGAAGAAAAGAACCTGGTAGTGCTTTTGTTTTTACCTGCTGTGAAAATGTATAAAAAACTCTGGTTTTAATTGTAAAAAGCAAAAGCAGACTTAGCAGTCTGCTCTAGGCTGTTCTCTTTGGGATGGGGAGAGGTGAAGGCGGTTTTGAAGACCAAATTCACTTACAACTTTTTACAAGAAAATAGCTAAAAGGACAAATTAAGTACTTTTGTTGAAAAAATTATAAAACATATTACTTTAAAAGTTTCATTCTCTCAAAGTTCAAAGTCAGATTGAACTTATGCTGACAACTTGATACGTGTTAGCGCTTTCCAGGTTATTTATCAAAACTGTTCTAAGCATAGTCAAAGATACAACCTACTTTCCAGTGTTAAAGAGATGCTTGTTAAGGGCCTCCCGGTGGCGCAGCGGTTAAGCGCTGCGCTGTGGAGCTGTTGGCAGTGGCAACGCGAGTTCAACGCGCAGTCGGGGAGAATCCCACATGGCGCGGCAGACCTCTCCTGCCTCGCCTGCTGCTCCCCTCAGCAGTGTATTTCTGATCTGCCTGTTCTGCTACCCGCTCTGTCTCTGGTGAACCCTCTCGCCGCCCCACGCCTCTGGCCTGCACCCCAACTTGTACGTATAAATTTAAAAAAAAAATTAAAAAAAAAAGAGATGCTTGTTAAGTTGCAAATAGTAAAGGAAAAAAAAAGGACAGAGAGAACAAGACCAAGGAAAAAGGAGAGAGAAAAGTGTGTAACACTGTTTTCTTCTCTCTTTTTTTATTAAGGTAACATTGTTTAAAACATTGAATGTAATTCAGAGGCACAGGATGCATGTCCTCACACTACACCACCCACACCAAGGCCTGCAGAGTCCTCTGCATACTCCATAGTGCCCTCCACACTTTGCTCCCTCCTCCCCTGACTCTTCTGCTAGTCTCCATTTTATAGATTTCTAGGGTCTTTTTTTTTTTTTTAAGATTTTGCTACAGGGGGTGAGAGGAGTCACCAGAAACAGACTAGGGAGCAGAACAGGTGGATTTACTGAAATACACTGGTGAGGGGAGCAGCAGGTGAGACAGGAGAGGTCTGCTGTGCCATGTGGGTTAGCTCCTTGCCCTGGGGATCTAACTCATGCTGCAGTGAGCCAGCAACATGATAGCACTGAGACTTAACCCCTAGGCAACCTGGAAGGCCCTTGTTGGTTTGGTTTTGTCTAAACATTGGTTTTGTTTCTCTGTATTCCACATATAAGTGAAATCATCTGTATTTGTCTTTCTCCTTCATAAGAGAGTATTTTTTTAATATGCCTAACCTAACTCCCCAGTCACCTTCAAATTAATCACAAAAGCTTCCTTTGCCTAATACTATTCAATACTATAAATACTATTCATACTATAAATATAAATATAAATACTATAAATACTATTCAATTTTGCCCAAGAATCAATTGTTTAAATTTTTGGTGAATTCAAGGGGGTTTCATTATTCTTTTGTTGTTGTTTACCGAAAAGGTTTAGTCACTTGCTTCTATTTTGTGTCTTCTCCCAAACCTGTAATGCCTTTGAGACTTCCCGTTTCCCCAAGGAAAATCAGAAAAGCCTGCTACGAGGGCCTAAATTGTAGCTATATTTGTATTGTATATACACAAGAATATAGAGAACTATTTTAAAACAGATTTGACAGGTTTCTGTTGTTGTTTTTTTTTAATCTAGAAGGCTAATTGGAAACTATTTAAACTATTCTTTTCATTTTATACGCCAGGAACCTAAGGAACAGAGGCACTAGCAAAGACCTTGTAAAAGGAGCTGGCCAAATTTTAGTGGTTAACTGGGCTAGCCTAGTTTACAGACCTTCTAGTGCCTTTCGTACTACCAAATTTAAAAAAAATCTTTTCAGATGAGGCAATAACAAGTGAACATGGTGACTTGCGAAGGTAAAGTCAAAGCAATTAAAATTTTCACCCAGGTTTGAGATTCTTACATCTGAGAACTCCAAGTTTTTCTGAACATTTTTCTGCAAAGTTTTGGTAACTACACATGACAGAAAGTTGGCCAACACTGTCGTTTTACCAATAAATGGCATTCTTTCTAAGTTTTAAGAAAAAAGGGCGATCATACCTGTTGTTCCAGAGGTAAAAATATAAAGACAAGGAGACTTGAGGTTTGAGGTGACGTGGTGGCTGCGTGGCACAGGCTTGTCAGATGCTGTGGTCAGTTTTTCTTTGAGTGAAATCACACCTTTTGGAACAGAATCTTTCATGCCCCAAACGCTGATATCTTTTGGGAGGTTTGGAAGGATTTCTTCTAGAGTTCCAAGTAAATCTAAAACCAAAGAGATAGGTATAGGTAAGCAAAGCCTAAATCTCAAATCATGTATCTTGTGTCTTTTGCAACAGGAGTAAAATACAAATACAAAGCGGTAGTATCATAGCCATTTTATGGTTCAATCCTGGTTATTGCCTGATTAAATCAATGCAAACTGACCAATTCTGATTGAATTTAAGAGATGCCATTATTCAGATTATTTGCCTCCTCCAATTTTCAAATAAGACTATTTTAAACTTTATTTTAAATCTGAATTCAGGATATTACATTAAACTTTTTCCTCAAAATCCAACTAAGTAATTCCTCATTCCAAAAAGCCACCTGACTGTCACTGTTCAGTTTTACTATAATACAACACAGAGAATCCCCTGACCATGCACAAAATAATAAGATTATTATGGCTTACAGACTACTTTAAGGCCAAAAGTTAAATTAGGAGATTAAGAAATGTCCTTTCCTCTGGCTTAGGATAATTAAAGATAAAAACCCATGAAAACAGAATGAGAAAATGTCTGTAGAAAAGACAGTAAGATTCACAGTATGGCAAAAATATGCAAGTAAATAAAAAGTCACTGAATGCTCCTATGTACCTCATAGTTTGGGGGTTTCTATCTGAACTCTTGGCTTATGCCTCAAGTCACGCAAAAATCTATCTGTGAATGGGCAAACAGATCTTTACTATTCCATTGGGTTACTATGAGTCACCACCAGAGCATAGTGGAGGCAGGAAGTTTTAGTGTAAAAGGTGCTAAAAGAAAGTAACTGAATAGATGTAAGGTGGCAGAGGGATAAGGAAAAGAAGGAGCAGGATGGGACTGGAAGGAAGGGAAGGAAGGAATGGGAAAAGCTGGAGCTGAGCTAACGGACGTGAGGAGAAATGAGGACAAAGACAAACATGAATCTAACAGACTTATATGGCATAGCGTGAGAAAATTCAGGCTCCAGTCGCCACACTGTCTTGCCCCACCTAGCCCATGAGTTCCTTACCTTTGAAGCAAGGTTACGACTGAGCTGAGATCACATAAGATAACGTGTACAAACCACTTTATAATTTATTAACAACTTTTAAAAGGAAGGGGCCATTATTATTTATTATTAAACTTATTATTACTATTAAATATGCAAAAGACAGAGTTACATATATTTTTCAAAATAATATGTACGTATCCCAACATTTTTCTGTTTGTTCTCAGAGAAAAGCACATATAGGTAAGTGGTTTAAGATCAGAGTTGAAATTCTGGGTGAAAGGACTTAGGTTCAATCCAAAACTACTTAATTTTCAGTAAATGCTAAAATTTTTCAAGGAAATTTGTGACGTCACTTGACATTTCTTCAAACCAAGCTACAGATACAAAACCATTTGCAAGTATTTCTGAGACTTCAAACTATGACAGAAGGGAGTACTAGTTTTAAAAACATTTCTGTTTTTAAACATTTATAGTTTAAAACACTATAAAAACTGTTTTATAGTGTGTGAAAAATCCAATACCTTAATATTATTAACTTTTTTTTAAAGATTTATTTATTTACGCATACAAGCTGGGGTACAGGCCAGGGGCGTGGGGTGGTGAGAGGGTTCGCCAGAGACAGAATGGGGAGCAGAATAGGCAGATGGATCGAAATACACTGCTGAGGGGACCAGCGGGTGAGGCAGGAGAGGTCTGCTGAGCCAGGTGGGAATCTCCCCGGCTGCTGCCAACAGCTCCACAGCGCAGCACTTAACCACTGCACCACCAGGGAGGCCCATTAATATTATTAACTTTTATTTTACTTTTCAGATAGCTAGCATTCAGAGTTTTTCATTGTTATCTCAAAAGGGGATTGAGAGTTCATAAAACAATTGTACAACCGTAGAGCAGATTTAGAGACGAGGTTCTGAGTCTTTGTCCTGCATCTTACTAAGTTGTGTTAACCAAGATACCCTAAGTGGCTTTCTTTCCCTCTTATTTTCTAAAACACAGCTCAGTACCTTCCTTTCAGAATCACTGGGAGTGCCTTTTAGATAAACAGCCTTGAGGAAATGGGAACTGCCGATATTTCTGTTAATGATAATAATAGCAAGAATAACAATTGCCGGGGGTTTAGCTGATGAATTATCAGACACCTGGCATGACTGAAACTTTACCTGGACTTCTTGTAAAACCTGTGTGAAGCTGGTTCAGAAAAACGACATTTCACTAAAGCCTCCCAAAGTAAAGTGTTCAAAGTCCAGTTCCAAACAAACTGCTTACTAGTCTTTCTTAGAGCTAACACCATATTAGGTTATAGCAGAAAAATACAAATGAGACCCCTTATTTTTCTTTTTAATTTTTTTTTAAGATTTATTTATTTATACATACAGCTGGGGTACAGGCCAGAGGTGTGGAGTGGTGAGAGGCTTCACCAGAGACAGAGTGGGGAGCAGAACAGGCAGATCAGAAATACACTGCTGAGGGGAGCAGCGGGCGAGGCAGGAGAGGTCTGCCACACCATGTGGGATTCTCCCCGGGTGGGCGTCGAACTCGCATCGCTGCTGCCGACAGCTCCACAGCCCAGCGCTTAACCGCTGCGCCACCAGGGAGGCCCCCGAGACCCCTTATTAAAAGTCCCAGATGAGGGGCCTCCCTGGTGGCGCAGCGGTTGAGCACTGCGCTGTGGAGCTGTCAGCAGCGTGCGATGCGAGTTCGACGCGATGCGAGTTCGACGCCCAGCCAGGGAGATTTGCCACATGTGTGGCAGACCTCTCCTGCCTCGCCCGCTGCTCCCCTCAGCAGTGTGTTTCCGTCCACCTGCCTGTTCTACTCCCCACTCTGTCTCTGGTGGACCCTCTCACCGCCCCACGCCTCTGGCCTGTACCCCAGCTTGTATGTATAAATAAATAAATCTTTTAAAAAAAAAAGAAGTCTCAGATGACTATAATAAAAATAGCAATTATTTCAATTCACCAAGGATCTAGTTAGTTACACTAAGCACTTAGCTAGCCACTTTACAAAGGCTAGGTCATTTAATCCTTGGAATTACATTGTGAAGTAGAGAGTATTATCACCATTCACAACTAAGTCAAGTGAAACCTAGCAACTGCTGATCTTATCTTCAATCATACAGCTAAGATGTGACAGACCATAAATGAGATTCAGGTCTGTCTAGCTTATCTCGCTCTAAACCATCTCTCTAATCTCTCCATCTCAATGCACTCTCCATGGAGATATAATGACTGAATAGTACATCTTCATCAGAAGCATCCAGTGAGAATCTAAGACCTATAAAATTAAAAGTTCTCAAAGCAATATGTATATATCATTCATTGATTAGACTCAAGAGGCCAAGGAAACAGTATTTCAGAGTAAGAGTTTAAAGGACAGAAAGGTGACTGTGATCTACAGTAAGCCATGCCTTAGATCAAGAAATGCCCCATCTTTGAAAACGATGCAACTTACATATTTTGGAAGTAGGCTAAAAAGAAACATTAGTAAGATTTAAGTTTGATCTCTCTGGCTACCTACTTATTGAGCAAATCAACTAAATGATTTTGCCCAAACACCCCGGCATCCCACAGTGGCTTTCATACACAAAAACTGACTGAGGGTGTTAAAAACAAAAACAAGGAAACAATGCAATTAGTTACTGGCAAGCACAGCACAAAGTTGGCACAAGTAAAACTGCAGAATTAATTGGTCCTAATTAAGCAACAACTCAGTCAACAGCAAAGTCTGAATGCTCTATTTTGAGACGGAAGTTGCCCTTTGCACTTTAAGAGAAATCCCTCTGGAGACCAGGTACGGGATGTTTCTCCGATTGGACTCAACATTGTAGCCACAGAAATCTCATCAGTGGTACTGTGTGGTCCTTAGTTTGCTCTTCTAGAGCAAATGTATGGTTTTATGATTACATAGCACAATCTGAGGTCTAGATTTGCTCCAGAACTGCCATCTAAATTAGACTGAATGGGAATATGGGAAGTGAACCCTGAAATGAACTGTGACATTTTTTCCTCCCACCTTCACATGATCACTTGTTTGTTGCCCATGTGGTAAACATTGGTGGACCATGTTATCAAAATTCTCTGTGACTCATTTACTCCACTTACTGCTAGTGAGAAATGTTATCACGCTAGTATCACACAAGTGTTTTCTAAAGTGAGAGCCAAATTTCAATCCTGAAAGCCATGACTGCTGAATGAAAAACTGTGAACCAAAAACACATATAAGACTTCCTGGCTTCTCCACTCCTCTAACTTAAATAAGATAAAATCAGGGCTTGAGGTTAAATATTTTATTACTTTATAGGTCACAGATTGAACTGGAAAGTAAACCAGAACAAAGAAAAGTGAAAGTCTTGAATGACTATTTTATTATGTATTGCCTAACTCATTTTTGGGTTTTGTCCAATTATTCTATGTCAAATGTTACCTGAAAATTTTATATTTCAGAAATTACTCAAGTACAAATGAAGATTATTTTTCCATACTGCTCTGTGCATTTGAAAACCCTGTATGAAGTATTAATATGAATCTATTCATCTAAAATACTTAGCTTTTCACTATGGAATTTGCCCTTATCCTTCTCCTTCCTATCATCATGCCAGAAGAATAAGCATAAGCCATTCAGATGATACCGAACAACTCATTTTTCATACTTCAATGCCATTTTGTGAAGTAACCCTTCTTCCCAGGTTCTTTGCTAATGAGGTATTCAACCAAAGACTTTCATTGTTCAGTCAGTGTGTGTATCCAAAGCAACTTAAAGAAGAGGAAGGAGGCTAGCACTTATCAGAAGAAAATGATGCCCACACGGAGCTTTTGGCAGAGAGAGGAAAATAAGGGAGAGAGCCAGAATCACACCCACCAGTTGGGAGGTAGGGGGTGAGACCTTGTAGGGCAAGTCCTAGCAGTGCAAAATAAGAGCAGACATGAAGGTTGGAATTCATGCACTTCAGATAAAACATATTTGTTCTGCAAATGTCCTCAACCTCGACAGAGTTACCATTAGAGGCAGGTAGGTATTCCACAATCAAGTCAAGATAACTTTTCTATGTATCAAGTAATTCTGTCACATCTGACAAAATTTTGAACTTAACCAAGATCTTTTTCTCTGTGTCCTTACACTCCCTGAAAGTATCAACTGACGCCCTCACAAAATAGTTCCAAGTAGAGACTTCAGACATTTTCCAAAGCTGTTGTATTTACTAATCTCTAACACAAGGGCATGTTTAAAGTGGAAGAAGGGATATTAAACCACCAGTCACAGAATTGTAAAATTATTTCATGTCCTTAATATATACACTTTGTCACACACTCAAAGCACTACTTGAGAACATTTCTAATGAAAAATGGTGGGAAAACAAGCAGGATTGCCATTCTGCACAAGTAATCAGCATCTCATACTCTACCTGCGCCTACGATGAGGGCCCTGGGCTGGCAGCTGTGGATGCAATGCAGAAGGGAGTTGGAGCGAATGTTGGAGTTCAGGAAGGCCACTACACAGCCCAGCTTGGCCAAGCCGAACCACACATGAATGAAGTCAGGTTCATTACTCATAAGCAGAGCCACGGTGTCCCCCTTTCTCAGTGTGGAATGGTTGAGGAAGGCATGGGCCACTCTGCTACTCCTTTTGTCCACATCCTGATAGGTATAGATGGCCCCCTCATAGATGATGAATGGTTTCCCGGGCTGCTTCTTGGCATTTCTCAGGAATTTGTCCAGGACAGTGACCAGCTCCCCCCGAGCACAGTACATCTGCAGTCGAATTCCATAGCGGACCACCTTCAGCAGGTACCAGAAGTCATCCCAGAAGTAGGGAAAAAGGAGTTTCTGCAAGACATGCAGGAAGACCATTCCAGCCCCTAGTCCTGGTAGCCATGACAGGAGCATGGGGCCCACAGTGTCAGCAAGCACCCTTCAGTGTCTTCTCCTCTTGCAGCTCTCCGTGGACACCGCGCGGGTCCTCAGTGCTGGGAACCTGCCGCTCGTGGCAGCCTTTCAAAGGTGAGTGAGATCCTGAAACACAAGAGTCAGAGAAGTTTGTAGAGGAGGCAGCCCCAGGAGACCCTGGGACTGTCTTGGGACACCTGGCGTTACTGAGCCAAACTAAGCAGCAGCCTTGGGCTCCAAATGTATGAGCCCTGCCACAGGGCGCCAATTCTGGAGGCGGCGGGCGCGCAGCCCGGCTGTCGGACACTTCAGCCCTTTCAGGCAGCCTGGGCCGGCTCCCGGCGTTCCTTGGCCCCAGCAAACGCCCCACCTTCACCAGAAGCAAGTCCAGACGCAGGTGCTCTGCTTCCCGGGCTAGTCTTTGAGGCCACTGCCACTTGACAGCTGAATTCGAGTCGAGAGAAGGTGGCGGGGCGACGGCTGAGAAATACAGAGGCTTCCCGTCGCCACCCGCCAGAAACCGAACTGGGAGTCCGGGCCACGCCTCGGCCCCAGGGTGTCCCCCGGGCGGGTGGGACCCGAGCTTGGCAGCGCCCCCACCCCAGCTCCGCTCCGCACCTCCCAAGAGCTCCCCTTGAACACACTGAGTCCACGCGAACTGCCACCAGGAGACCGCCACGCCGGTTGGAAGGAAACGCCTCCGACTCCGGGGGAGCTCCCCGCCTAGTATTCTCCGGCTGGGGAATCTGTCCTCCGAACCCCCGCGGAGGTGTCAGTCGCCCACAGCTCGCCTTCAAGCTCGGGGTCAACACAGCAGGGACCACGCCCACAGGAACAGCTCAGGGTGGGAGGAGGGATGGAGGGGAGCGGTTGGGTTGGGGGGAGAGAACCCTCGGCAGCCCCTCCCTTAGCGCGTCCCTCCACCCCTGCACGTGTGCTACTCCGGGGACTCCGGCGGGACCCAGGACAGTCTGGCGAAGGGAAAACCAGGGGTCGGATCACGGAAGTCGTGGCACCGGGTTGAGGGGACCCAGGTTGGAATTGGGTCCCGGAAGTTCATTCATTAAAGCAAAAACCAATTACAAAGGGAAGTCAACTAGGGGCTGGAGAGAGGCGGTAAAGAAGTAAAGAAAAAACCCTGGAGGGTAGAAGTGGGACCGGTGACGGAGGGAGGAAAGAGAGAACAAACAACAATGTTTATGAAATAGATCAAGACATATTTGAACTCTGTGTTCACAAAACATAAAATTGGTTTGTTGTTTTACAAAAAGTATTTTTGAAAACACATTAGTAGGTTGCTATTGACATTTATACTGGATTTCAATCTTGAGAGTTGTCTAGACAGTGTTTTTAACAAAGTTTTCAAAAAATGTTGATTTCTGTGGGTACTTCAATCCACACCCACATCCATTTCTTTAAAGTACAGAATGCTAACTACGCTCTTCTTAAAAATAACAAGATTATTTTTCAGACTTCAAACTAAGGATTCTAAAATAGAGAGGAAAGTGGAGAAGACAGAGGTAAATGCAAAGAAAACAAAATTTATAGAATGATGTTTTTTAACTTAAGGTAAACTGACACTTTTTTCACTCACAGACTCCATCCGGTCAACTTTCTCTGCTGTTAAGTAGTGTGTATAAATGCTTAATTGCACACACTGTAATGGTTAGGAGTTGTTTCACATCGTAAGGCTGCTTCTTCTGTTTTATGTTCTGCATCTGAGTTCTAGCTAAACTCAGATATTCTAATAAAGAAAATACTGATAATTGCCAAGACAGACTCTTGTCTATTAATCTGACAATGATTACTTTGAAGGCAAAGTGAAGAGCACAGAAGTAAGAAAAGGTTCTTAAAAACCCTTTATGTAGTTGAAGAATATGCTTCCTAAATTTACTCTGGTAAAATTAGCTCTGGTCTTTTCAATTCAGAAACATTTTTTTTTTTTTTTTTTTAGTTATGAAAAAGGATCCATATCAAATAGTTCACAACTTGAAAAGTCAGTTTGCAGTTTGAAAAGTATCTCTGAAATTCTAGCCTTTTCTTTCCTGGCTCTAGTGTGATTCAGTCACCTCCTAGAAATCAGCATTTGAAATGGAGAACAGAATTGGGAGTAGTTGGACTCAAACTTAGGAATTTTTCAATACCAATAGAATCTGTTCTCTTTTAATAGGGGCAAACAAACAAACAAACAACAACAACAAAAAAAAACCCCAGCCCACTAACATAGGTTTTCTGTTGTTAAATTAAAAGCATCAAGTGCACATTAAAGCAATTACCATCTACTGTCACCATAGTTTCATAAAAGCAAGGATTTATTTCAACATTAAAAAGAAGGGAGGAGAGTAAGTATCATTATAATTAAGGACAGTCTTTCAAAATCAATAAAATTAACTTCTTGAAAAATGCATTGTGTTAAACTTATTTTTCTTATAATAGACCTGCTAACACCATCCTAAGTCATGGAACTAAATTTTTAGCAATTCTTTCCCATTTCTGATTTAACTTTCCTCGCTAACCCACTCCGAATGTTTTCTGCACCCTCAGCTCTGTTGAAGATGCTTGTTTAGTGAGTGGATCAAAGTGAGACTCAACATATAGTGTCAAGATGGAACATGGCATCTTACAGGATTTTCCCACTGTGACTTAAGAATTCTGACTTTGTGCAGTCAATTACTTGTGCCCAGAAGTCTTCTGGTGAAGTTTGTAGCAGTCACACTCTGAATTATGGGAGGTTTGGAGGGAGAGGCAGCAGTTCAGAAAGGTCCCTAGTGATGCTATTTCAGTACCAGAACACTACAGCAGCTGTTTGCAATGGGTCAAGAAGCTCTCTAAGTACCTGGACTGTGACTGAGGCTTGAGGGAGAGGACAGAGGTGATACAGGATATGTCCTGTAGGACAGAGGATATGGCTTAAAAATGAGGGTGAGAAAACTTCATGTAAGACTCACCTACTTTACAGTTGTATCCAGGAAAAGGGTCTTGCTCAGGTTTTAATCACTGTTTTAGTCTCTCAGCACAGCTTGGCTTTTGATAGGAAGCTTTCTCTGGCTATAGTCTGTTTGCTTATGTTAATGAATGATCACTGCCCCAAATACTATTCCTCACAAAGACTCATGAAACAAACTCAACATTAAAGATCAGGAGTGCTGTTGGAGGGCTGGGAGGTATTAACATTGCTATGTCTTAGACACATCAAACACTTCCTGAAATACAAAGTTTTATAAAGTTTTTATAAAGTTTATATAAAGTTTTATCAAATAAGGGATCTTATAAAAATAGACTCGGGAACAATTTCCAAACAAATTAAAGATCTAATTATCATTTTTTTGCCACCGACTATAAACTATGTCTACAAATTTACGCCAGTCAGGATTTTGCCAAGAAAACATTTTACATACACATTTTATTCATGATTTTTAAAAACAGTCTTCTAATATCCAGATATGTCTGTTTATAACTTCCTCAGTGTTGGCAAAATGTACTGTTTGGAAAAGATATTTATGTAAAGTTTTATCACTGACTCTAAATCCTCAGGGCAGCTTCATTTCTATTTTATAAGCTACTTACATGGAGACAGGTTATTTGGTCATTAGTGAAATAAATCTAAGAAACCCTTGGCAACTTTCATTAGGAATTAACAGTGCTCCAAATATCATAGTGAATTGTTCCACGGGCTCCTACTAGGGCACAACCCACAAGGTTTAAGATTTAGTTTCAAAGCTGTGGGAGGGGAGAGCCGAACTCAAGGTTCTTGAGATATTATGCACATTTACTACACTCAGAAGTATCTTTTCCCCCATGACTTAAGTATAGCAAGTACTTCTCCCTGGGTAGGCAGGTGGGCCACTGCTGGCAGGCGGTGGTCCAGGATGACTCAGTCAACTGGAACTTGTGCTGCCACTCATGGTGTCCAGCTCCAGCTCTTACCTGCTCTGACTCCTCAAGAGGTATATGTGGGGACCAGGAAGGCACACCTGTTGGTGTTTCATTTTTTTTCAGTTTTCTATTAAATGAAAAGTTTCAAGCAGACAGGCACCCCATTTATATCAGGGCTGCCCTATAATAAAACTATGTCATTCGAAATCCACATCTGTTTTTATGATACTGAAATTGTCATCTGTATTATACAGTAAATTAGAAAAACACATTTGAAACAAAAGCTCAAGTAAATTAACAGATTTTTCAGATATGAGAAGCACAACAATGGGATGAGTTAAGAAATGAGAAACATGGCAACACGGCCTCAAAATTCAGACCACATATATTAAAGAGAAATTGTTCTCTAAATTGTTATAAGACCGTGTGTTCTGATTTGTCACAGGAGGCACACACAAATCTCGTCTCATTTGTGTGGTGGGGGTTGGAGAGGGTGGTGTCTATCCATAAGCTGCATAATATAATAGCAAATGAAAACCAAAGTTTACAGACAAGGAACTTCTGATGTGACTTATCAACTCATTAAAATTGACTTTTGATCCCAGATAAAGATTCTAAAAGGACTTATCTGGAACTTTCTCAAAATTCATGAATAGTACTGAACATTTGATTATGCATTCTTCTGTCAATGAAAGAACCCCAAAGAGAAGGAGAAAACCTACTACTTCATCATAACTGTGAGTTTCCAACAAGCAGAGTCAACACCAGATTCTGGGGCCATGTTCCAACAAACAGAGAACCTGAACATACACATCGTGAATGACATCCTTCTCTGGAGATCAGAGTACAAGGGTCATGACTTGCAATAAAATGGTGGAAGAACCTCAGGCTACAGCACTTACGTGGGGGAGGGTAGAAGCACAGTTAGGGCTGGATTTTATCATTTGGCCATATAACTCATCAAAATTTAGGCCTAGGAGAGCCTCATGTAACACAGGATTATCTTTGATTAGGCTTTAGAAGGAATGTTGATGAATAACATCATCTCTTACCTGGAAAGTTTATGCCTGAGATTCTACCTGTGCCCTGGTATAGTGATGGCTCACTAGCAATATAAAGCACAGAACCTAGGCCTCAGGCCCATACTGCAACGCCCTTCCCTCCTCTCCCCCACCCTAAGAAAATTACCCACACTGTACACAAAATATAGTCACCTAGAACAGATGGAACCAAAGATTTTTCTGTCCCTGATCTTGATCATCAAGTGCTCTAGGCTGGTCCCAGTGAACCTGGATATTGATCTCCACACTCACACTCACACTCACACTCACACTCACACTCACAACCTGAATAAGGTTGCCCAATTCAGGTTCCTGATATGATTCATTTTCATAGCTTCACATTCAAGTCTTCATGTCCTCTGGCCTCCAAAGAATTCTAATTCATATTCATTTATTGGTGGGACTTTTCAATAATTCCAGGTACCTGTATAGTTCTACTGAATACCTATTCCCATGCCAATAACAAATTCAGAGAAAACTGTAATCTGGCTTTATATATCCAGGATTATACCACCGAGTGCATCACTTCTTTGGGAAAAAACTGACATACTCTAATTCTCTGCAGGCATTTAATCCAGCCTTCACCTAACAGCTTTTATCCCTCTCCCTGTGACTAGGATTATTCCAATAGCAGGCCAACATTTAGCATAGCAAACAAGGCTTATGTTCTCCAAATTTGTACATTCATATGTACGAATCTTGGTCGGTGTAAATCATCACACTCATTTCTCCATAACCATTCTATGTGTACCTTTCATGAAATAAAGAAGAGGTTCCTTGGCTGAGGCTAAGGGGCCAAGAAAATACCCCAGGAAAGTTGCCTGAAGCATCTTTTCCCTATTTTCAAGACTTGAACCTTGGTCTTCCTCATTGCCTCCTATCATTTGTCTATGGGATCCTACTAGGCTACACCTTTCTTTTCACCAGTCTCAGAACTAAGACAGAACTGATGTACATGACATGATCATCCTGTACTCAGATAATCACAATGGTCAGTTGTAGTATCAGGTGGGATGGGAGAACCAGGTCTACCTCAACTACACTGTAAATCCCTGGCTCCATCTAATCAGCAGAACACCAAAGGGGCCCAGCCTATCCTCCTTTAGCAGAGAATCTGCTGGAAGACTAATGTGGCCTGATACTTTAAGGATCACATACTCATCCCATGTGTGAGAGAAATATCCCTGCTGGGAGCCAATCCTTTGGTTTCTCCACCAGAAGTGCTACAGACTCTTATTTTGTGCACACTATGACAGCAAAATATTTTGTTTCTGTTTTTTAAAGAATTTTTAAAATTGGGCCTCCCTGGTGGCACAGTGGTTAAGCGCTGTGCTGCAGAGCTGTCAGCAGCAGCGATGGGAGTTTGACGCCTGGCCGGGGAGAATCCCACATGGCAACGCAGACCTCTCCTGCCTGCCCACTGCTCCCCTCAGCAGTGTATTTCCGTCAATCTGCCTGTGCTGCTCCCCACACTGTTTCTGGTGAACCCTCTTGCTGCCCCACACCTCTGGCCTGTGCCCCAGCTTGTATGCATAAATAAACAAATAAATCTTTTAAAAAATTAAAAAAAAGAATTCAAAATTTTTTTTAAATTTTTTTTTAAAGATTTATTTATTTATACATACAAGCTGGGGTACAGGCCAGAGGCGTGGGGCGGCGAGAGGGTTCACCAGAGACAGAGTGGGGAGCAGCACAGGCAGATCAGAAATACACTGCTGAGGGGAGCAGCGGGTGAGGCAGGAGAGGTCTGCTGCGCCATGTGGGATTCTCCCCGGCCGGGCGTCGAATTCGCATTGCCGCTGCCGACAGCTCCACAGCGCAGCACTTAATCGCTGCGCCACCAGGGAGGCCCTAAAAATTTATTCATGCATCCAAGAACTGGGGTGTAGGCCAGAAGTGTTGGGGGGGTGGTGAGAGGATTCACCAGAGACAGAGAGGGGAGCAGAACAGGAGGAGCTACTGAGATACACTGCTGAGGGGAGCAGGAGGCGAGACAGGAGAGGTCTGCTGCTCCATGTGGTTAGTTCCCTGGCAGGGATTGAACTCAGGCCACGGTGGTGATAGCACTGAGACTTAACCGCTGGGTCATCAGGGAAGTCTTCTTTTAATACAATTTTGATGAAACTTCTTCATTAATGGGTAATTTGAAAATAGTTCCTCCTAGTTTTTGGTTTGTTTGCTTCTTAAGAATGTTTTTTTTTTAAGATTTATTTTATTTATACATACAAGCTGGGGTACAGGCCAGAGGCGTTGGGCGGCGAGAGGGTTCACCAGAGACAGAGTGGGGAGCAGCACAGGCAGATCAGAAATACACTGCTGAGGGGAGCAGTGGGCGAGGCAGGAGAGGTCTGCCATGCCATGTGGGACTCTCCCCCGCCGGGCGTCGAACTCATGCCGCCGCTGCCGACAGCTCCACAGCACAGTGCTTAACCGCTGCGCCACCGGGGAGACCCTCTTAAGAATGTTTTTTAAAGAATAGAATCTGTCTTTTGTTTACAGGTTCCAGGGCTGGGACTTGGACCAGAGTGTGGGTCATTATTGTGCTTACAAGAGTGAGCCATACTTAAAATCAACAGACAATTTAGATGAAATGAATAGATTTATTTTAAAAATTACTAAAGCACACTGATTAAATGACACATCATTTAGATAATCCTCTTTCTACTAAAGATATTGATTATGTAGTTTTAAAACATCTCACAAAGAAACCTCCAGGCCAAAATCATTTGTTTGTTTTTCATTAAAGAATTCTACCACCCTTTTAAAGGGAAAAAAACAAAACAGTTCTAAATAAACCCTTCTAGAAAGCTGAAGAAGAAAGACTACTCCCTAATTCATTTGATAGAAGAAGAATGACCCTGATACCAAAATCAGACAAAGACACTATAAGGAAAGAAAAAAAAAAAAAAAAGGTAAAGGTAAAGACCAATATTGCTTATGGATAAAGGTGAAAAAATTCCATTTCTTAAAATGGTAGCAAATTAATTTCAGCAATATATAAAAAATAATAATACATCATGACTAAATTGAGGTTAATCCCAGATTAGTTTTTACATTATAAAATCAAAGAAAGTAGACTAAAACTGAAACACCATATCATAACCTCAGTAGATGCAGAAAAAGCACTTGAGATTACACTAGGTAGAATGGAACTTTCTCAACTTGAAGAACGGTATCAATCAAAAATCTACAGTGAACATAATGCTTAATGGTGGAAGACTGAATGTTATCTTCCTTTTTTAAAAAAAAGATTTATTTATTTATGCATACAAGCTGGGGTATAGGCCAGAGGCGTGGGGCAGCGAGAGGGTTCACCAGAGACAGAGTGCGGAGCAGAACAAGCAGATGGAAGGAAATACACTACCAAGGGGAGCAGTGAGGGAGGCAGGAGAGGTCTGCTGCGCCATGTGAGAATCTCCAGGGTCGGGCTTCGAACTTGCATCGCCGCTGCTGACAGCTCCACAGCACAGTGCTTAACCACTGTGCCACCAGGGAGGCACCTTAATGTTACCTTCCTTAAATCAGAAATATGGCAACGATGTCCTCTCACTACTTCCAGTCAATACTGTATTAAAGACTCTTGTTACTGCTATAAGGTAATATAAATTTGGCAAAGAAAAAGTAAATCTGTAATTTTTTACTGATGACATGAGACATGATCATCTATACAGAAAACCCAATAAAATGTGCAAGAAAATGAATATAATAAGTGAATTTTGCAAGAGCTCCAGGAAACAAGATTAACATACAGAAATCTGTTGAAATTCTTTTTTTTTTAAAGATTTATTTATTTATGCATGCAAGCTGGGGTGAAGGCCAGAGGCGTGGGGTGGTGAGAGGGTTCACCAGACACAGAGTGGGGAGCAGAACAGGCAGAATGACTGAAACACACTGCTGAGGGGTGCAGTGGGCGAGGCAGGAGAGGTCTGCTGCTCCATGTGGGAATCTCCCTGGCCGGGTATCGAACTAGTGCTGCAGTGGCTCTGGATACTTCATGGTGCTGCGCTCAACCCGCTGCACCACCAGGAAGGCCCATGCTTGATTATCAGTTGGATCAAAGATGAAAACTACTTACATTTACTCTAAAGATTTTAAGTATTTTCCTTCTCATATTTGATTACGTGAATGTGTGAAAATAAGTTTATCAGTAGGCTTCAAGAAATTAATTTTAGCATCTGGTTCATGAGCAAAAATTACTCTACTCCATTAATACTTTATTGGAAAAACTGGATGAACTTCCAAATATCTCGTCCTCTTCACGTCTCCGAACTGTAGTAGGGAGAGGCAACCAGCCTTAACTGAGTTTAAAACCACAGACTTGAGGTCATTTATTCATACTATTCAAAATCCCTATTGTACACGAATTTATAGGAATTATATTTGTGCCCAACATCTATATCTCATAATCACAATGCAAGTAAAGTCCTAAGAAAAAAGAAAAATTTGTAGGAAAATAAATATATCAAGACTGTATGTCATCAATGAAAATTCATGAGATCTTCTGTAATAAATATCACCATACTAAAATTTTTAAATATCAAAATTGATATTTGATTTTAAAATAAAATTTGCTATAAGCACATATTTGTGTTCACTTGACCTGTATATAGGCAGGAATAGTCTTTGCAGGAAATTTGTGGAACAGATACTAATGGAATACTACTCAGTTATTCAAAAAGATGAAAGAGTGCCTTTTGGGACAAAATGGATGGATCTTGAGGTGATCATGCTAAGTGAAATAAGACAGAAAGTAAAAGACATACCAATCATTTGACTTATTTGTGAAATATAAATAACCAAAGGAAACAAACTGACAAAGTACAGCAAAAATAGTTCCTAGATTCTGAAAAATATTAAAACACTGATTACACTGGTCAACATTGAGATAGTTACTGACTTTAAAAGGCCCTAATTTGTAGTATCTTGGTGTGCTGAACATGACTATAACCCTGAAAATTTTTTATTAGCTCTCGTTTTGAAGACATTTCATATAATTCACTTTATATGTTTTACTGTGTAAATTTATCCAGTAGGCCTGCAACAACATCCTAAATCAGCCTAGAATGATGTAATATTACATCGCATTGCATCACACCATCATGCCCACATCATCCAGACTTGATAGTATCATTTTCAGATGCAATGCAATACTACTGGCAGGCGGCTGCTGAAGTAAGCTGATGTCAGCAGTGCACTATAGAAAGCCCTGTCGGAAAGGTTAAGCATTGAAAATATTTCAGACTTTGTGCAAGACAGTTTAAGCTACTGTTCCATAGAACCGTTATTAGTTCCTCCATTTAGGCACAATACAGAACAGTCATGCCTCGAAAGTGCATTAATAGTGTGGACAGTTTCTGCTCTATTTGTGAGGAAGTGATATTTGCCAACCAGAAGAAAAGTATCATTTCTCAAGTGAAGGAGGCTTCTCATCTTTACTTTGGAGGCAAGGTTGGTGACCAAGACAAGCCTTGGGCCCTGCATATATGCTGTGCACCATGTACAACACAGCTTTCACAGTGGTTCCATGGCAAAAGACCATCAATGCCGTTTGCAGTCCCCAAGGGGTGGAGAGAGCCAAGCAACCACATCAAAGACTGTTCCTTCTGCTTGGTTCTTCCTCTTTCCGGTGGAATAACGAAGCAAAAGAAGTCGAGAAGAGTCTACCCAAACATTCCATCTGCACTGAGACCAGTTCCACATGGTGAGGGACTTCCTATTCCAGAACCTCCAGAACAATGTTCTCTTGATTCATCTGATGAGGACAAGGGTGAGCCAACCTGTCTTTCTCCTGTTCCATCAGCATGCAGTGATCCAGATTTTCACTGGGGTGCATCATCAACCCCACACAGACTCACACAGGAAGAACTAAATGACCTGGTTCATGATTTGGACTTATCCAAGAACAAGGCAGAATTGCTAGGATCAAGACTCCAACGATGGAATCTTCTAGAAGAAGATGTCACAATTACTTTCTATCGAAAGTGCCACCAGCAGTTGGACCTTTCTTGAGAAAGGAAAGTACTCTGGTATTCTGTTCCAATATTGAGGTCCTCATGAATGCCTTAGAAATCACTTGGGACCCACAAGAGTGGAGACTATTTCTAGACACTTCAAAACAGAGTCTTAAGGCTGTGTTTTTGCACAATGGAAACTGTCTTCCATCTATTCCAGTAGTGTATGCTGTCCACATGAAAGAGACATACGATAACTTAAAGCAGCTACTGAATTCCATTGAGTATAACAAGTACAGCTGGCACATCTGTGGTGTTTTGAAGCTAGTTGCCCTTTTAATGGGACTGCAGCAGCGATATACAAAATACATGTGTTTCTTCTGTGAGTGGGATAGCCGAGCAAGTGAATTGCACTACTTGTGGAAGGAATGGACTCACAGACAAAATGTAGCAGCTGGAGAGAAGAATATCCAGCACCCAGCTCTGGTCGAGGCTCACAAAATCCTGCTACCACCCCTTCACATCAAACTAGGTTTGATGAAGAATTTCGTGAAAGTCATGGACCGGACCTCGCCAGCTTTCTAATATTTGCATCAAAAATTTCCTCGATTCAGCAAAACAAAGATTAAAGAGGGAGTTTTTGTGGGTCCTCAAATACGAGAGTTCTTCAAAGATGACCGGTTCAACAACTTGCTGCAGCGTGATGCAAAACAAACAGGGAATGCTTTTTGCCTAGTGTCTGCAAACTTTCTTGGGAATGTTAGGGCAGAAAACTACAAGGAACTAGTAGAAGACATGCTGATGCAGTATCAGAAACCTGGTTGCAATATGGTTTCTTCCTTCATTCCCATCTGGATTTCTTCCCTGAAAACTGTGGTATGGTTAGTGATGAACATGGTGAACATTTTCATCAAGATATCGCATCAATGGAACAAAGATACCAGGGAAAATGATCCACTACAATGCTGGCTGACTACTGCTGCACACTCCCCAGAGATGCTCCTGAACAGCTGTGCAAGCGACAAGCGAAGAAATCTAAGAATTAGTCTATGACTGATTTTTTACAGGTATTAACCGTAGGCCTATTACTATTGGCATGCATTTCGTGATGTAAACATCCATTTATTGCAGATTACCAAAAAAATTAGAATTTGACTGTCATATTTGTGTTGAGCACATACAAATTGATAGGAAATGACTAATTTTATTTCAGTGACATGACTTTTGTAAAAATTTGTTGACCAGTGTTATCAAAGGTCATGGGGAGAGAGAGGAGAGTAAAGGGGAAAAAGAGGGGCAGGATAGCAGCATGGGAAATCTGATGCAAGATGAGTGAAGCCTGTGCATACATGGATGTGTAAAATGTATCCTCAAAGTTATATACTTATGAAAATGACCAACAAATTAAAAGAATCTGAGAATAAATTTTTGAAAAAGGAGAGCCATCCAGATGACATCAAATGGAAGAGAATGAGCTGTGCCTACCCTGTTTTGACTGAATTGCAACATTGCAAACAAATGACTATAAGTGCTCTAAGCCACCAAGTTTTAAGATGGTTTGTTATATAACATTAAATTAAATAGTTCCCAAAAAAAATAAATAGCATTTTTTTCCTAAAAATGAGAGATACCACATTTGTACATGTGCACTAATCCAATGCAGATTTGTAGGCTAGTGATATTTGGGGAGTAAATTATAGTTTTCAACATATCAGCACTAGATTTACACACAACATGTTTAGTCTAAAATCTGTTGTGTAATGAGGATGGTTGAAATGTCAAAACATAATGTTCCTTGTTCCAAGCTTGTTGACTGGAAACTGTATAGAAATTGAGATGCCATCTGGACGAGTCAACCAGGAGAACTTGTGCTGGGCACCTAGAGCATTATTTGGACAAACTGCATTGAGTCTTACAATCTGCTGATCAAAATAACATTAATGATAATAATAATACTTATATTCAGATAACTACTCATGATAGTCACTATATTTTAGCTTCACATATAATTCTCATCCAGGGCCTCCCTGGTGGCACAGCAGTTGAGCGCTGCGCTGTGGAGCTGTCGGCAGCAGTGATGTGGGTTTGACGCCCAGCGGAGGAGAATCCCACGTGGTGCGGCGGACCTCTCCTGCCTTGCCCGCAGCTCCCCTCAGCAGAGTATTTCTGATCTGCCTGTTCTGCTCCCCACTCTGTCTCTGGTGAACGCTCTTGCTGCCCCACGCCTCTGGCCTGTACCCCAGCTTGTATAAATAAATCTTTTAAAAAAAATTTCTCATCCAAAGGCTTGCTTTTATTCCCTGATGCTATAATCAGGGTTTCACTTCCTTTCATTGCCTTCCATTTTCTCCCTACAGAATCACTTATTCAGAGTTTTTGATGATCTGAAGGGAAATAATGAGTTACCTAGTGGAGAAGGGAAAATGGAAAAACTCCAAGAGTCTCACCAGTAAGCTATATTCTCAATCTCCCAATTAACTTACACCTTTCAAAGTTTCCAGTTCTCTTCTTGCTAAACTTCTACTGCATATTTTGCAAGTAATTTCTAAGGTAGTATTTTTTTGCATAAAGAAGAGCTAAAATCCCTAATGTTTAATTAAACTTTAGGGAAACTGATTACAAGTAGACTGCAAATAAGAGGAACCAATATACACAATACAGATTTAAACAAAAAAGGAAGTGTCCGAAAAGCTGGACAATTATACATAGGGAAGATAGAAATCAAAGGAGGCTGGACGCAATGACTGCAGCTGCAGTCATACCATCGAACACCACGTAGAGCAGACACTGCCAGCTTTCTGGCCAGAGACTGGAGCGGCATCAGGCTCTCAAGCCCATTTGGCACTAAATATTATATACTGTTGTACTGCAGCCAGTAGTAATTTATGCTGCCAGATGAATTCTTGCTGCAGACCAAGTGGCTGGGAGGTTGCACTAGTCCCTTACTTCCAGGGGCTGGAGAAAAGTTGCTTGTACAGTGTTGATTTTGTGGTAGACATGGGTACTACCTCTCCAAGTAGCATGAGGTGGAGAATTTCCCAAATAAAGGAAGAAGCTTCAATACCTAAATAGTCAAAGTGAACTAAATTTCCAGTAGAATGTTTTTGAAATGACTCGAATTTTGAAAAACTTTTTTTTTTTTTTAAAGATTTATTCATTTATACATACAAGCTGGGGTACAGGCCAGAGGCGTGGGGCGGCGAGAGGGTTCACCAGAGACAGAGTGGGGAGCAGAACAGGCAGATCAGAAATACACTGCTGAGGGGAGCAGCGGGGGAGGCAGGAGAGGTCTGCCGCACCATGTGGGATTCTCCCCGGCTGGGCGTCGAACTCGCATTGTGCGCTGCCGACAGCTCCACAGCGCAGCGCTCAACCACTGCGCCACCGGGGAGGCCCTGAAAAACTTTTTTTTTTTTTTTTTGCTTTTATTATTAAGGTATCTTTTTAGACTTTGAAATTCTACAAACTTTGGCATGCAATCAGTAAATTTCATAAAATCATTTTAGCGAGCTGTGACTAACATTTTTTTAATAGACTAGCACAGAATAGAAATGATCAATATGTATTTCATGTGTTATGATGAGTTTTGTCCTATAAAATTTGTTTCACTTATGCACGTATATGTAGGTATATATTTACGACTTAGAATGTTATTACTGTGAGTCGTGGTCAAAATTTTCTGAAAATTAGTGCTTCAAAGAACTATACACATTTCTTTTTTGTTTTTTTGTGTAGAAGAACTGGGGTCTAGGCCACAGGTGTTGGGGGAAGTGAGAGGATTCACCAGAGACAGAGTGGGGAGCAGAACAGGTAGATTTACTGAAATACACTGCTAAGGGGAGCAGCAGACATGACAGGAGAGGTCTGCTACACCTTTTGTGGGTTACCTCCCTGACTGGGGATCGAGCTGAGTCTGTAGCGGTGATATTGCTGAGACTTAACCCTTATGCCACCAGGGAGTCCCAAAGAATTATACACTTTTATGCAGGGATTTGGAGACGAGAGAATAATTTTAGTTCTTACGGACATGAGGAGAGGAGACAAACTATGAGCAGAAAGGACAGGTCAGGCAAGTAGAACTAGAAATATTTGGGGCCACTTCTAGGGCCGTATAAGACATATAATAGGTGATACAGAACTAAGAGCCTCTGTGGATTCCTTGCTCTCTTCCTTTTGCCCTTTACCCAAGCCACAGGTGGCTGGACTCTATCCATGTCCCAGTAATCATTCCCAGTGATTGAGAAGGGAATGTTGAGAGCGATTACAGCACCGGGGTATGGTTTCTATCATTCCAAGTTAGAATCTCTTCTGAATTTCCCCTGAGAAAACTTGAAGTATAATGCTGGAGTCAACTGTGTTTTGATTGCTACATTCAGGCACTTCATGAGTTAGGTAGGCTACATAAAGTATTATTTTTACAAGTAATATATTCAATGTCTAAAGAATTAACAGAGCTTTCTAATGATTTGGTAACAAACTCCAACTATTAGTGGAAGTGAGAGCTGGTGAAAAGTCACATGGACACAGAGGGAGTATCTTACATTCCAAACATATGAACAGATGGTAGAAGCCATGTAGAAATTGCTTTGCCATTTTTCCATAGTGCAAAAATTCTTTTTATAAAGCTTACAAAATTTAATTGGGGATTGGGACAAATGGCAGTCATTTTAAACATATCTAATGTTGTCATAGACTGTCATTATTCATTTTTAGGTCTCCCTAAAACTAAACTATGCTTAATTTGAAGATATTGAGAAGCAGATTGTTTTTTCCTTGTGTGCAAGACAAGTTCTTGTGATGGTATTACACTCATCTGCCTGTGGACCACGCCAGGACATCTCATTTTGGCACTGGGGAGATACTCAGTTGTGCAATATATTTTCTGACTGAACAGTTTTGTAGCTCAGAATTGCCTGATGTGATGTGGCTCATATGACTTGGAACTACAAAGAGAATCAACACTGAGAACGCAAACAAGTTTCCTCTCACAGTGCTCTGGACTTGGTAAACTTCAAGACTGTAAGAAATGTGATTTCTTTGTGTTCCTAGGTTGAACATAGAACTTAATATCAGTTGATAATCAACAAGTCATTCTTGAATGTGACTACCACATTTCTCTCCAACATTTACAGTTGGAGGCTTTACTAGTTAGTCTTCACAAAAACCTTAACTAGGTTTTATCACTGTTTACATCTTGAAAGTGAGGAAACTGGGAAAGTTAAATAATTGTTCAAAGTTACATAGTTCATAGAGGACAAACTGGGATCTTGACCATGAAGTCTGATGCAAGAGTCCACATCCTTAGTTATGAACTCAAATGCCTTTCTTGATACTGAAATGTTAGAAGGAAATGGGACCATGAGGAATATTACCAGAGGCTTTCCAGAAATTATCAAAATGAAAAAAAAAGGTAAAACTATAAAATCCAGTAGAGTGCTATTAGAGTAACTATCTTGTCTGTCTCTCTTTAGTGAAACTCTCTAGGGTCTGTAGTATTAGCATCTGTTTCAGTTGTAGCAACCTGAATATATTCACATAAGAGTAGCTACAAAAATTAGAAATTTCTTTTATTCTCATGCACAATAAATCTGGAGGCAGTAAGTTCATCCCATGTTTTTTTTTTTTTTATTTATACATACAAGCTGGGGTACAGGCCAGAGGCATGGGGTGGTGAGAGGGTTCACCAGAGACAGAGCGGGGAGCAGAACAGGCAGATCAGAAATACACTGCTGAGGGGAACAATGGGCGAGGCAGGAGAGGTCTGCCGCGCCATGTGGGATTCTCCCTGGCCGGGCGTCGAACTAGTGTTGCAGCTGCCGACAGCTCCACAACGCAGCGCTTAACCGCTGTGCCACCGGGCAGGCCCTCATCCCATGTTTTTATCAGAAACTCCAACTATCTTTTTGTTCTACTAGTTTAGCCATCTTCAAGTCACCTTGTGACCCAAGATGATTTATGGGATTCTATTACATGTGAGCTGTGGGCCAGAAGATGGATTAAAGGCAAAAAGGTTAAAAAAAAAAAAAAAGAAGCTACCTTTAAGCAACATTCACAGAATGTAGAATTGACACACAATACTTTTGCTGACATCTCATTAGTCAGTGCTTAGTCACAGTACAGTATCTATCTTTAAAGGAGAGCCGGGAAATGTAGTCTTTCTTCCTGTGCATCAATGTGCTTGGCTAAAAATCAGGATTCTGGGCTAAGAAGGAAGGGGTGCTATGGACATCCAGGTAGACAACTGACAGTTTCTACCCCCGTGCCTAACTGACATGTAACATCTCTCCTTTATCTTCTAATCTGGTAAGATCGCTCCTTACTTTGAATTTTACAGCATGTTGTGTGTGTTTCTAATTGCAGTTTTTATTCTCTTTGACATTGCACCCTGGTCTTATCCTTACAATTTGATGGTCAGATCCTTGGTGTCAGGCACCTTTTCAGTCCTCTGTGCATTAATGCAGCACTAAGAACATAGCACTACATTGAGTGTTTACTGAATGTTTATTCAATAAAAGTGCAAATGGAATATTGTTTTTTGTTTCAGAGAAACAAATGAATGGTCAAAAACATTGTTAATGTTAATATATAACATGGAGCCTCCCTGGTGGTGCAGGGGTTAAGTCTCAGCACTATCAAGCTATCGCCAGTCACTGTGGCAAGAGTTTGTCCCTAGCTGGGGAATTAACCCACATGGCACAGCAGACCTCTCCTGTCTCACCCACTGCTCCCCTCAGCAGTGTATTTCAGTAGATCTGCCTTTTCTGCTCCCCACTCTGTTTCTGGTGAATCCTCTCATCCCCCCACACCTCTGGCCTGCACCCCAGTTCTTGTATGCATGAATAAATTTAAAAAATGTATTAAATGCAGGAGATTTCCCATTATGTCACTAAGAGTTTTTCAGCAAATAGAACCATTTAAACATCTACTTTGTGACTATGCTAAGAACAATGCTAATAAAAGAGATGTTTTTATTGCATCACACAGATGTGTTTGAATAGCACAGAAAATGCAAATGATTAGCACATATTCATGTCATAACATGTATGAACACATCATTTCTTTTCATCATGAATCAAATCCCATTTTATGAATTTCCCACATTCTATCAGTTGGTGGATATTTGCATTGTTTCTATTTGTTTGGCTGTTATAGATGCTATTGCTATGAACATTCAGGTACAACTTTTATGAGGATACATGTTTTCATGTCTTGACATCTCTCTCTCTCTCTCCATATATACATATATATATACACACACACATATGTTTTCATGTCTTACATATATACATGTTTTCATATATATGTGTTTTCATGTCTTGACATCTCTCTCTCTCTATATATATACATATATATGTCTTGACATGAAAACATGTATCCTCATAATATATATAGATAGATAGATACATAGAGATATATATAGATATAGATATATAGATATCTAGATATATATAGATATATATATCTATACACCTCTATCTATATCTATATATCTATAGATATAGATATCTATATATATCTATATCTATAAGTATAGATATAGATATATATAGATATCTACAGATATATATAGATATCTATAGGTATAGGTATAGATATACATATAGGTATCGATATACCTATAGATAGGTATGGATATAGGTATAGATATATATGTATATATAGATATATACATATATGCATATATAGATATATAGAGATATATATAGAGCTATATATAGATCTATATATATGTAGATATGCATATCTATATATGTAGATATATATCTATATAGATCTCTATAGATCTCTATAGATCTCTCTTTCTCTCTCTATATATATAGTATATATATAAAGTATATCTATCTATCTATCTATATATATCTAGATATATATATATATAGAGAGAGAGATGTCAAGACATGAAAACATGTATCCTCATAAAAGTAGTACCTGAATGTGTATGTGTGTGTGTATATGTATATGTGTGTGTATGTATATGTGTGTGTGTATATATACACACACATATATACACATACACACACACATATATATACACATATATACACACATATATACACACACACACACACATATAGCGAGGAGTGGAATTGCGGGATTATATGGTAACTTTATGTTTAATACTTTAAGAACAGAAGTTTTCCAAAGTTTCTTCCAAGTTTCACATTCTCACCGACAGTGTAAGTGCATTCCAATTTTTCCACATTTTTAAAAATAATTGTTATTAACTGTCTCTTTGATTATAGACATCCTAGTAGGTATGAAGGGATATAGCTCCTCATGTTTTGAATCTGAACATTAATAACAATGTTGATAATGTGCCTATTAGAATCTGTTCACCTTTGGAGAAATATCTATGTTTTGCCCATTTTTTTTATACAAGAAATTTAGTGTAGATTTATTTACCCAATTTTATTGAGGCATAGTTAATGGATAAAACTGTAGAAGTGTAAAGTGCACACTATGATGATTTCATACACATTGTGAAATGATCACCACAATCTAGTTAATTTCTTAACTTATTTTTTTAAGCAGACTTTTCTTGATTTAATTTCATGTTCCTAGGATTGTGTTTTAATTTTTCTTTCTACTTTTACTTTGAGCATTTGAATAATCTGCTGTATTTCACGTACCTGAACTCATTTGGAGTCATAGCTGAGTATAAATAAGGCAATAATGAATCCAGGCACTGTATTAACCTAGTTTACAAGTTGCTTATACAGAACTGAGAACATTTTGGTCTTCTTCATGATTACATTGCAAAATTTTCCCCCTCTCCCTTCCACTTTTAAATCTCTCCTACATTTAATGAGACAAAACAGTTAAAAATATAACCTGCCCCAGTATAGTCATCTGTCGCATGGTAAAATTCTAAATGTCAAATTTTGAAAACATAGTTCATTGCAACACATGTGATATCTTGCATTGCTTAAAACCATCAGCAGTTTGTTTATAGCAATCTTTAACATAGTTTTACTCCTACAAAAACAAAGGTAATGAAATCAAAATAATCATTTGTCTGTGGGACCAAGTACATTATATACTTGAATATAAAGCATCTTTAATCTTCCCACCCAGTGTATATTAAAGAGCACTTAAGAAAGTATAATTGTTAATGCAAAAAAAGTAGCGTGTTTTACAACCGTCCAATACATATTTCACTTCATTTTGATTATCCTTTAATTGAACTGAATGTCTTCAGACATCCTACATTAATCAAGGGTAATTGTTAAATATAAATTATTTGCCTGAAGTGGTCTTTTCAAATTCACATGCAATTTACTAAGCAGTAAGTAATTAGCTACTATATCTTCTTATGTCTCTGTGTTCCTGACATTGTATTCTAATTTAGGGGGAAAAAATGTATAATTAAGAAACCTCCAGTAAGTTCTACAGTGACTACCAAAGAAACAGTGACCTTATTCCCATCTATTGAGAGAGTTCTGCCATTCACTGTGTTACTAGCCAAGGGTGAACCTTAAGGACAGGGCCCGAGGACTGGGACCAGTTACTGGGCAACAGAACCTGCTCTTCCTGCTGACCAGTGTTTTTTGTTTTTTTTTTAAGATTTATTTTTTATTTATACGTACAAGCTGGGGTACAGGCCAGAGGCGGGGGCGGCGAGAGGGTTCACCAGAGACAGAGCAGGTAGCAGAACAGGCAAATCAGAAATACACTGCTGAGGGGAGCAGTGGGCGAGGCAGGAGAGGTCTGCCGCGCCATGTGGGATTCTCCCTGGCCGGGCGTCGAACTAGTGTTGCAGCTGCCGACAGCTCCACAGCGCAGCGCTCAACCGCTGCGCCACCGGGGAGGCACCCTGCTGACCAGTGTTTTGCAGCTGGGGAACATTTTTTTAGTCTAACATTTGGTAAAACAATTTTGATGATCACAACTAAGGCTATAGGCGGCAGAGGAGATGGGGTGGGAAGGAGGAGCTGATGGGGAGGGCACTAGCATCATGTAGAAGGTGGAGGTCAAGCAAGTTGCTAAGCATGCTACAATGCACAGGGTAATCCCTCACCACAAAATTATCTGATCCAAAAATCTCACATTTCCAAGTTGAGAATAGTAATGCAGAGAGAAAAAAACAAAACAAAACACCTTGTTTTATCCAAATATACTGTCTTCTTCTGCTTAGAACTAGTAATTGAAATCCAGGCAGTATGCTAGAGACTTTGGCACTGAATCATATATATATATATACATACATACACATAGCCATATGGACACAACCTTAATTCAAGTCACCATTACATTATTTATAGCAGTTAGCTCCTTTTCAGAGTTATTAAATAATATGCTTTTATTGATAGAACTAGAAAGCAACCAAGCCTGGATGAGGACTCAAATCCAGACTGACGCTCCAAAGTCCCTGCTACTTGTATTACAATCCATTATTTTTCTGCTGGCCTCAGGTTGCATTGTGCAACTCATCAATGCACATGTTACTGGATACCACAACTAAGAAAACTGGAAACAACCACAGGAAATTAATTGTAACCTAATTACATGTAGGAAATGGCCCTTATTCCAGAAACCATTGCCATTGTAAGTTTGTTATTTGAAGTCAGAATTCTAAGATGTAAGAGACTAATACTTGGAAGCTTTCAGAGTTGACGTTTCTTTGATGGTCAGGGGATCCATATCAAAGGGCATCTGCTGCAAAGAGGGCCAAGGCAAACACAGTTCCAGTCCCAGACAAAGTAAGAGACCAGTTATCTTCCCTGACTAAAGCACCTTTTGTTTTAGAGGGAACTGACAATTGGTTCTGCCTTATCTTCTTCCTTCTTTTGTCTCTTTTCATATGCTTAAATTTCCTACTCTTTATTGTTTGAATTCACCAATAAAGAGTAAATCCATGAAACACTAACCCTCTACCTACCCAGTCACAATAAAAGCATGCCTCTCTCTCTCTTAATAAAAATATTAAAATGGCCCAGGTGTTGTGAGTAATTTCCAGGTATTATAAGTTTTTTCAAAGTTTCCTGATGGCTATTGCTGAAGGGTTTCAAGCAATCATAAGAACAGTAGGGGATGCTCAGTTTATTGACTTAAAAGGGAAAATGTTTGTGGGGCATTTACCTGGGTCCTGGTAAGTGTCCCCAAACCTTTCTAGCCTTTAGCCTCATTATCAATAGGCTGAAATCGACACAAAACAGTCCTTCTCTCTAGTTTTCTCTGCTAAATAAACTTGAATGATTCACAAATATCTATTCTTAGAGTAATAATGGGAACACAGAGTTAGATGGAGCTAAGGATTTTCCCTTGGTGGTCCGGGTCACTGGGCATAGATCATCTTGTATGCAAATTTCTTGGCATAAATAATACCTAGATGAGGTAAGAATCATGTATATGACAAGCTTTCATGTTTCTATGAAGCTATTTTCCTAGACCTTCCTGGCTGAAGATAAGGTTCACAAGAATCTGAAGAATTAGTAAGTAGCACAAAAGACATTCCTGAAGAACTCTGCCCACAATAAACACTGCTATAGGACCTCACCCCACTGTTTCCTTTGTGAGACACATGCTAACTAGTTTCTGTTTCTCCTTTTCTTGTCACATTGTCTTTTGTGCACTTTGTCTTTTTTTGAAAAAATATTTCTTTTATTTTTTTATGCATACAAGGACTGGGTGTAGGCCAGAGGTGCAGGGGGGAAGAGGATTCATCAGAGACAGAGTGGGGAGCAGAACAGGCAGATCTACTGAAATATACTGCTGAGCGAAGCAGTGGTGAGACAGGAGAGGTCTGCTGCTCCATGTGGGTTAACTTCCTGATGGGGGATTGAACTCCTGCTACAGTGGCTGGCAATAGCTTGACAGTGCTGAGACTTAACCCCTGCATCAGGGAGGCCCATAATGTACACTTTGTCTTTGCAGTGCCTTTTATTTGGCACAGTCACCCACCTTCAGAATGGACACAGTGAGCTAAGTTACAATAAAATTGTGTTCAATTTGACCCATGTTTTTAGAATCTTCAGATATTTCAAGAAGTTATTTTAGTAAGATGATTCCTCACCTAGCACAGATTGTTATTTCATCTCTAACTTAGTGGTTACAGACTTTGATGAGACAATGCTCTACATAGCATGAGTCTCAGAAATTTTTTTCTCATGAATTACATACAGCTGCAGTATATGGCTTACTACATCTTAGATGTCCATGAAAATGGAAATACATCTGCTCTATGGACCATGCAGTACAAATTTCTAGTGAGTGGTTAATGAGAGCTACATATTCACTTACTTTAAAGCATAATCACATAATTGCAGAAAATGGCCTTTGGGGCCTCCCCAGTGTCGCAGCAGTTAAGTGTTGTGCTGTGGAGCTGTCGGCAGCAGCGACGCAAGTTCGACACCCGGCCGGGGAGAATCCCACATGGCGTGGCAGACCTCTCCTGCCTCGCCCGCTGCTCCCCTCAGCAGTGTATTTCTGGTCTGCCTGTTCTGCTCCCCACTCTGTCTCTGGTGAACCCTCTCGCCGCCCCACGCCTCTGGCCTGTGCCCCAGCTTGTATGTATAAATAAAAAATAAATCTTTAAAAAAAAAAGAAAATGGCCTTTGTTCGCTTTTCTTAAAATTTGGTAGAGTTTATTATCTCTTGAAATGAGTAGGTTCATAATAAAGAAGACATGGAGTTGAGAGAAGTTATAAGCCAGTTAATTTTAGGCTGTAATTTGGTATAAAAATAGGGTATTAGAAATCAAGAAGATTGCACATTGGCCAGAATTAACTTAATAAATGAGTTAAATTTATCACGAACCCAACCATGCATAATATTGAAACACTGTTCAAATAAAATTAAGTAATCCCAGTCCCTGTTTTTAAGAGTCATCATCTAACTATTAAAGGTAAGTTATTATCTTAAATTATACGGGTAAGAAGAAAATATACTGTTCTTTTTAAAAATATACTTGTACATTTTCAACTTACCTGAATTCAAGAGATTCCTCCTCTTCAACCCATCAACACTATTTTGACGGAAGACTGTGATGCGGGGCCTCCGGCTGATCTCTAATGTTACAGAAGACATCTTTCTTATGGCTATTTCTTAAACATTTATATGCTAAATCAGCATTAACAACAGGGAAAAAAAGCATTGAGAAGAGTTTAGAGACTGGAGTAACATAAATTAAATAGCTATCATGAAGACATAAATAGCTATAATTAGGACAATCAGACTCATATCTCTTCATTATGAATTATATTCTAAAGCTCTCCTTACTATCACTATGTCAAGAGCAATTTATTCTATCAAATAGCCTTGGTCTTACTGTAAGGCAAATAGAAATTTAGCCCAACATTTAGGAGAAACATTCAATTTATATGTAATTACTAATTAGGCATTTATAAATTTTAAATAAAAATATGAGCCATTTCCAGTGAGTAACGTTATTTTAAATTCACCTTATGAATGACAGTTAGCATTTTCAAGTTTAGATTGGACATGGATTTATCTTCTAGATTACTTATCCTTTTCTCTGCTTAGTACCTATTTCTACATACATTAAACAATTTCTAATGATGGATAATAGCAAACATACAACATCATTTGTTTTATGTTATCCGTTCAGTGACATTTCTCACAGTAAATTTTTTGGATGTAAAAATTAAAACATTGGGCCTCCCTGGTGACACAGCAGTTAGGCCTGCTCTTTGGAGCTGTTGGCAGCGGCAATGCGGGTTCGATGGCCAGCCAGGGAGATTCCCACATGGCGCGGCACACCTCTCCTGCCTCGCCCGCTGCTCCCCTCAGCAGTGTGTTTCCGTAGATCTGCCTGTTCTGCTCCCCACTCTGTCTCTGGTGAACCCTCTTGCTGCCCTGCGCCTCTGGTCTATACCTCAGCTTGTATGCATAAATAAATAAATCTTTAAAAAAAATTAAAAAATTAAAACATTGACATTTTTGTTAAAAATATTTTTATTTATACCACAAACTCAAATCTAACTAATTAATGGGGGGGGGGGAGGAGGAGAATGGTCATCATAAGCAAAGGGTAAAGGCAGAAGAAAGACAAATAAAAAATAGAAAGTTTTTAGTGGTTACTTAAAGGGAAAGCTTAAGTTAAAAAACCAGTCCAGAGAAAGAAATATGAATGGAAATTATCTAAGGCACTGGGAATGAAAGGGTCCTTTGAGCTCGTGCTATGCACATTTGAAACTAAGAAAAACTATGGTTGCATAGCTTTACAACTGGCATTTTGTCAAAATGGTGGATCACACAATCAGAATTGTGCTGTTTTCCTATTCTTACTAGTCAGATATTTGTACATTTGTCTAAATAAAAGCTTCTAGACAACGGATGCACTGGATAACAAGGTTATCAGTCACAGAGCTTCATACATTCCTCCTTGCTAATTGTGAAAGAATGAATTAGATTTATCACCCAACAGGGGCCAAGAGTGGAATAATGGCATACATATTCCATCTGGAAGCCATCTGACCCCATTGCTAAAATCCTCATTTCAAAGCCTGAGAATAACTATGAGACAAAGTTACAGTGTTCTTAGACAATCCTCAAATTGTGCTCCCTTATCACCAAGGGACAGAATTTTCCACAAAACACAGGAAAGCAACAAATAAGAAACAAAGTACTTGTTTACCACAGCTACAAACACACAAACTAAGTTAAATTCATCCTGAGAAAGACAGAATAGCATTTTCAGTAATAGAATCAGTGTGCACCTAAATTTAAGACCCTGAAAGTCAGTTTTTCTAAAAAAGAAAAAGACAATAAGGTGAGTTTCATTTATAACCTAATGCTTGAAATGGAAACATATTTTACAGTTTTTAGTTTTTATAAAGTCATCAGCACAATTGAACTTCTAATATTTGGACCTCACTGCTGTTCCTTTCTCCTTTCTTTTTGTTTGATTATATCCCATGTAAAAATGTTATATTTAACCATTTCAAAAGAAGAGAGATCACCAAGTAGGTCTGACAATGGAAAATGGAATAAAGCCTGAAACTTGGAAGGAATTTGCCGAATGGTTTAGTCCAATTAAAATGTTTGAGGTTGACAGATCTGCAGAGGGAAATGTATTTGTCTTCATCTACACAAATGTCATGGGGCATCATGGTGTTTTATTTTAGCTAAATGTGAGTGAGCTTTAGTGTAGTTAGTCTCTCTGGATCCTGCCACAGAGCTATCTAAAAGCTTGATTCAGAGCCCCACTTTGCTTGCCAAAATAGCCATGATTTTACCAAATGATGCTCTGACTTCATCTAATGTGACAGTCTATCACTTTTATATTTGATATATAAGAAAGGATAAAAAAATCAAAGATAGTCATGAATGGTTAAATTAAGGTCAAACTGAATCTAAAATGACTTTTGTTGATTGCCTGAAATGAAAGAAACAATACTACAGTGTTATTGTGACAATGGTAACATAAAGCTAAAAAAAAAAAACATATAGTAAGGAGAGTAATGCCTGTCAAGCAAAAACAAATCTAAACTAAAAGAGACAATCTTTCTTACCATAGTGGGTTGAATGATATCCCCCAAAAGATATGTCTCTGCCCTATATCTTGAACTCTGTGAATGTTACCTTATTTGGAAAAAGAGTCTTTGTAATGTAATTAAAAGCAGGATCTTGACATGCGGAGGTCATCCTAGATTATCTGGGTGGATCCTAAAGCCAGTGACAAGTGTCTTTATTTTTTTTTTATATCTTTTATTTTTGCATACAAGCTGGGTGCAGGCCAGAGGTATGGGGTGGTGAGAGGGTTCACCAGAGACAGAGTGGGGAGCAGAACAGGCAGATCGACGGAAATACACTGCTGAGCAGCGGGCGAGGCAAGAGAGGTCTGCTGTGCCACGTGGGAATCTCCCCGCCGGGCATCGAACTCGCACTGCAGATGCCGACAGCTCCAGAGTGCTGCGCTTAACCCGTTGCACCATCATGGAGGCCCTGACAATTGTCTTTCAAATTAGAGACACATGGCAGAGAAGACAGACACACAGAATGTGAAGACGATGGCAGAGCCTGGGTGATGTGACATTGCTCAGAATCTGGAAAAGCAAGATAGCGTCACCTTTAGAGTCTCCGCAGGGAGCAGAGCTCTGCCAACACCTTGGTTTTGGACTCTGACAACCAGAATTGTGAGAGAACAAATGTCTTTTTAGGTCACCAATTTTGTGGTAATGTTACAACAAACCTAGGAAACTAATGCACTCTCCAAAACACACACACTCACGCAGATTGTATACAAACATATACACACAAACACATGATTGTGTGTACACACATGTATATGCATGTATGCACACATGATATACTATGTGTATACATATTATTACAGTCCTGTCCCAAGTAATGACCTTTGGGTCATAACAAACTGTGTATGCAACAATGGTGCCTATCTCCAATGTTAAGTTACACTTTGTTGTACACATATGTGTACATATAGATACACACAACTCAAAATGTTCTTAAGGTTTGGTAAAGATCCTTGAGTACTCATTATGGACTGAGTGTTCACATGTCCCTCAAATTCATATGTTGAAATCCTAACCCCTCCATGCGATGGTAGTAGGAGGTCGGGACTCTGGGAGACGATTAGGTCATGAGTGTGGAGCCTTCCTGCTTTCTCTTCTAAAGGAGATTAGTTCTCTCTATTAGTTCTCTTCTAAAAGGAGACCTGAGAAAGCCTTGCTTTCTCTCTCTCCTGCCATGAGCAGACACAGGGACAGACTAAATGATATGGTGCAACTTTGGTTTCAGAATTTGATTTGTTCAAACTGAACACAAATTTACCAAAGGGACACAAATTCAATGATCTTTAAAGAGGGAAAACAGCAGCCAAGCTAAGAATTAGAATTTCTTTTTTAAATAAATTCAGTTAATGAACAGACAGTTATTTTCTTAATTTACATTTTTAATAGTCATGAGAAGTAGTAGACAGAATCAGTTATGACACAAATCCAAAAGTCAGAGGAGAATCTGAAGTACTTTAAAACTGCCTGTGCTAGAAACATCTCTCACAGGTCTAGAAAACATCTGTGTATGCTTTGATGAACTATGAGACAAAGCCCAAGCATGTAAGCTCAGTTGTAGAGGTTGGGGGTTGAGTCACACAAACACATCTGATGATTTAAGTACAGCCTCTGTCTGGAATTCATTGTCGGTTGGTTGGTCGGTCAGTCTACCTACCTACCTGCCTACCTGCCTACCTACCTACCTATCTATGTGTGGTGTATATGTGTGTATATGTATATGTATGTGCGTGTGTGTATAATATGGATACAGATAGATATAATTTCTCTATCCCATCCATTTCTCATTCTGTGGTCAGATTAATATGTATCTAAATAAATTAAAATAAACATCTCGTAACATAGTACCCAAATCTTCCATCCTGGCTGCCATGTGGTTTCTGATCTATCTCTTGCCTCAGTTATCCAATTATATCTCCACAAATTCTTTTTTTTTTAAAATTGTTATTTATGTCTCTTACATTTTGTATTCCCCTTGGGTAGCCCACCACCAATTCACCCGTGATCCATCTCCATGGTCCCTTGTGTTCTTTTCTATTCCATTTTGTGCCCTTATACTCCACCCCCACCCCACCCCCCACACCGCTGAGTGTCTCTCTCCTATTTGGTTTCCCTATAGTCCTGTTATAAGTGAAACCATTCGATAGTTTTCTTTTTCTTTCTGGCTTATTTCACTAGGTATGATTCCCTCTAATTCCATCCATGTTGCTGCAAATTGCATGTGTTTACCTTTGAATGCTGAATAGTATTCCATTGTGTATATGTACCACATCTTCTTGATCCAATCATCTATTTTTGGACATCTGGGTTGCTTCCATACCTTTGCTATTGTGAATAGTGCCGCAATGAACATACAGGTGCATGTATCCTTTCGGATTAGTGTTTTTGTGTCCTTTGGGTAAATTCCCAAAAGTGGGATTGCTGGGTCGTATGGGAGCTCCATATCTCCATGAATTCTTAATACTGCTCTTTGTCCTATATAACACATTTTTTGACCAGTTTTGCCTTATGCTTTTCATGCTGCTTGTCCTTCTCAAACTGTCAACTATGTAGCATGAATTCAATTTCTTTTTAAAATGTTTCAGCATCTTCAGCACTCATGTATCCAAATTTCTGTAGCATATCTTTTCTCAGCTGCTTATTTGAGCATCTAATTATATACTTCCATATCTTGTTAATTATTATTTCAAAGTTTAATGAGGTTTCTATAATTTAGATATTTAAAAAATAATTACAGTTGTATATGAGACTTTATATTTTCCAGCTATCAAACTGTTTTGCTCATACTGAACTATTTTTATCTGTTGAATACATAAGTATTGAGAGAGGAAGTTCAAATACAGTGATGTCACATCATCAAAAGCAATATTAGCTCTCTTGGGCACATAGAACCCAGAAATAAAACAATTTATATAATGGCAACTGGCTTTTCATGTATGCCAACAGGCAATTCATATCAGTATGAAATATGGTCAAGAGAAATCTTTCAAACCTTAATCAAGATGTTGATAGAAGTGTATTTTCAAGTATATGTCATTTTCAATATGTATTCCCTTGATATTGCAGAATATCTATTCTGCCTGCTATCATCTCACTTGGAGTCTTTGGAAAAAGTAGATTGTTTCCAGATAGGCCTTTAAATACCACCCCAAGTTAAAAAAAAAGTAGTAATACATTTCCAAATAACTTTGGTTTATTTAGTCACATGATTTCCTCAAAGCATTATAATTACCCATCATCATTAATGAAATATCTTTTATGAATTTATAATCAACTAGTTTCTAAGTTACATGAGACACAATAAACCTTACCTATCAGCACAACTCATTTGGGAGTGTTAATAATACCTACTTTATTAGCCAAATTTAGCTCCAAATTGAAATTTATCTTTTTTGAGTTAGCTGGGAATCATTAGTGTTTGAGAGCAGGAGAGTAATATATTCACACATATTTTGACAAAGTCACCCTGGATGTTAAGTTGAAAATAAACTGATAGGACAAGGGCAAAACCAGGGCAACCGTTAGGAGCTATTGCAAGTATCTCTCTGGGAATGAGCATATCCTGGATATGTTGACACTAGTGGAATGGAGACAACTGGTCAGACTACAGCTATATTAAGACAATGGTATTGACTATGTATGCAGATGAAGTCAGGTTTAGGATGTGAGAGAAAGACAAGGACAAACCCAGAGTATCTGAATTGACTCAACAGAAAGAATTGCCAGGGGAGATACAATTGGGAGGCATCACTTGCTTTGGAGTTTCTTATCTATGTTGGGATAAGAGTAAAATGGTTTTAATATCAACAATGACTAAACAGAAATCAGAGACCCACAAAGTCTGAATAAAAGCTCAAGGTTCCTTATCAGTGGGCAGAACAGGAATGAGAACTTCAACTCTCTATTCTTAGATTAGGACTCTTTCCTTTACCACACTTGTCCTGCTTAAATCATCGATCATCTTGCTATAATTATTTGTTCCATTTCTCATGATAACATATGTTTATTGAGGTCTCCATATTCAGGGACTGTTCTATGGGCAGGGAATACAGCAGTGAATAAAACTGACACAATCCTGTCTGTTGTAGAGCTTACATCTTTCTAGGGGAGAACACAAGTAAATAAAATAATTAATGTAAATTGGTTGATGACAAATGTAGATTTTAACAATAAATCAGGAAAAGAAGGAAAGGCATACTAGGGGTATAAGGGGTATTATTTTTTTTATAGAGTAGTCATGGAATGTCTCATTGAATTGAATTGAACAAAGACCTATGGGGGGGGGGGAGAGAGAGAGAGAGAGAGAGAGAGAGAGAGAGAATCAAATTTACTCCAGGAGAAAAGTTTTTCAGAAGGAATAGTCAACAGAAGAAGGGTCATATACAATTTGTGAGGGTAATTTTTCTCTCAGTGGCTTAAAAGCAAATGGGTTTTCATCAGGTAGCTAAGTTTATTAAAGAACAAATTTATTTTTTTAAAGATTTATTTATTTATGCATACAAGCTGGGGTACAGACCAGAGGTGTGGGGCGGTGAGAGTTCACCAGAGATAGAGTGGGGAGCAGAACAGGCAGATCGACGGAAACACACTGCTGAGGGGAGCAGTGGGCAAGGCAGGAGAGGTCTGCCACGCCATGTGGGAACACGAGTTGCCACTGCTGACAGCTCCACAGTGCAGCACCCAACTGCCACGCCACCGGGGAGGCCCATAAAGAACAAATTTAGATCTGATATTATGAAGTGAAAAAAATAAATTGCTCTTAAACTTAAGAACATGAACAACAAAAATAAAATATGCAATAATTATACTGATATATTCTATAAGGTGGATGTCAGCCTTGAATTATATGTAGGATTATATGTAATTCTTTATATGTAAAGCATTATTTACATACAAAAATTCTTTACATACAGAAACCAAAGAATATGTAACTATGCCTTAATAGAAATATTACTTTAAGTAGGCGTCCTAGCATGTGCTGCCATCTTGTGGCACAACGGAGACACACTATTAAATAAAGAAGGAATAAATGTATTGGTGCTTTTAATTCATTAAATGTGTGTCTTCAGAGGAAAGCAGGCTCTGTAAATGGTCTTTGTGATGAAATGCTTTTGAATTAAATTAACACTGAATAAAAAAAACTGAAAAAGGGACTTTTATAGAAACTGACCTTTATAAGCTTGTCTAAAAAATTGCACTGTAAAATAACTTCACCATGCATAAAATTTCTTCTCAATACACTTATATATAAATATAAGGTGAATTTTATTATTGCAATTCCCAAATCAATTTCTTTCTACATGTAAGCAGAGCATATGGTGAAATCAATTCAAGGGTAATTTTCATTTCTCTCCACATCAGTGAATTTTGTAGTTTTCACTTGTAAGTGATTTGAACAGATTTCTTGCCTTAGTTTTCAGAAGTACTGTGGTTGAAGAAATATAATTCCGGAGAGAACTGTCTGAGGAAGCAAATTAATCTGCCCTGAAGAGTAACTCCTTGTTTCCCAGAAAGTTAGTCACAGATAAATTATTGTGATCTCATTTGCCTTAACACTTTGTGTGCCGGTGTCCTTTAAATTTACCAGCCCTTGGGGCCAGCCATTTTCTGTGCCACCGCATGAATGGTATAAGCATTCAATAAAACACACACAACACCTGAACTACTGGATATTAAAAAAACTATAATATCGTTCATAAAACACCTCACACTTTCACCAAAACAATGTGTAAAGCTTCTAGACTGAGTACGATCAAAGAAATAGCTCCTAATAGTTCCAAATAAATCCACCGTGGCGTGAAAAACCGGAGACTAGATGAACATGTATTAATACGTGAGTGGCCACCTGATACTGGTGACAAAAACACGTACTAATACGTGAGTGGACCACAAAGTGTTAAGAGCAAAAGTGCTGGAGAGATCACTCCTTGCTGAGACAGATCTGAATTTTGCTTTCCTCTGAGGCTCTTTGTTGATACCTTGCATTGTGTTCCTGCTTACTCCTCATCTCAGAGCCATCTGGATTACTGCTCGGTGGGTCTAACAGACCTATCTCACCTCTCCTATAAATAATATTTGATTCTGTCAAGATACTTGGTATTCACATTTTTTTCTATATTAGTAACTCTCACATTTATTTAACCCTGGGTCCCTGTTTAAGTGGATTCATTGTTCATACAAAGATGGCCTGTGGTCCTCTTATATATAGCTTCCACCTTGTCCTGAGAGGAGCCACAAGCCAGCAGAACTGCAGAACATGCCAGAAGAGGAGTTCAAGGTAACAGCTCTAACAACACTTATGGTACTCAAAAAAACAAAGCAGGATATAAAACAACAGAAGAAAGCAAAAGAAAAAAATGAGGCAGCTACAATTAGAAATAATGGAGTAAGAAACACTACAGCTGATTTTAGAAATATAATTGAGGTCTTCAACAGCAGAGAAACAGGAACAATGGAGAAAATTAATGAGCTTCAAAGCACAAAGTTGGAGAACACACAAACAGAACAGTGAAAAGAACTAATAAAAATGAAAATAGTATAAGAGTCCCTTGGGACAAATAAAAGAGAAACAATACTTGTATCATGGGGGCCCCAGAAGGAAACGAGAAAGAGCAAGACATAGAAAAATTATTTTAAAATACAAATGCTGAGAATCATCTCAGTCTGGGGAATGAACCAGACATTGTGATCCAAGAGATCCAAAGAGTTCCAAACAAAATAATGCCAGACAGGGCCTTCCCGGTGGCGCAGCGGTTAAGCGCTGCACTGTGGAGCTGTCGGCAGCGGCGACGTGAGTTCAACGCCCGGCCGGGGAGAATCACACATGGTGCGGTAGACCTCTCCTGCCTTGCCCGCTGCTCCCCTCAGCAGTGTATTTCTGATCTGCCTGTTCTGCTCCCCACTCTGTCTCTAGTGAACCTTCTTGCCGCCCCATGCCTCTGGCCTGTGCCCCAGCTTGTATGTATAAATAAAAAATAAATCTTTAAAAAAACAATAATGCCAGACAGACACACACCAAGATTATAGTAAAGCTGCTGAAAACCAATGACGAGGACAGAATAAAAAAATCAAGAGGAAAAAAGGGTACTCTATAAAGGAACACTAATCAGATTGTCAGTGAACTTTTTAAATAGAAACATATGAGCAGTAAGGGACAGAAAGACTTATTTAAAGTACTTAAAGAAAAAGGATTCCAGGACAGAATCCTTTACCTAGCAAGAGTAACCTTCATGACAGGAGGAAGTGCAAGGAGCTTCACTGAAAAGCAAAAATTAAAAGATTTTATGGATACCACACTGCACATGAAAGACATTCTAAAGGGGTTATTATAAGGTGACAGAACAGCAAATGTGGAGGCAATAGGCACCTAGATCACTTAACTTGGAGGACGAGGAGAGTAACAATATGGCCCATCAGAGTAAGTCAGAGATCAAATTATCCAGTGGGTCACACAAATAATTCATCCTATATTAACCTGAGTAGAACATGCAAATAAATATCAATAGAAGTAACACATAGGGCCTCCCTGGTGGCACAAGGAGTTAAGTCTCAACACTATGAAGCTATCTGCAGCCACTGCAGCACAAGTTCGATCCCTGGCCAGGGAGCTTCCCACATGGCACAGCAGACTTCTCCTGTCTCGCCCGCTGCTCCCCTCAGCAGTGTATTTCAGTAGATATGCCTGTTCTGCTCCCCAGTTTGTCTCTAGTGACTCTTCTCTCCCCCCACCCCTGCCCCACCTCTGGTCCACACCCCAGCTCTTGTATGTATAAATAAACAAAACTTTTTTTAAAAGAAGTAACACATAAGATAATGGAAATGGAATTTAATCAAAACAACAGGAAGCCCTAAAAAAAGAAACAAAACAAAAACAACCAAAATAAATAAATAAAATAAAAACTTAATGAAATGTTATCTTGAGCATTTATGTCTCAGTAATTATCTCAAACACAACTAGCCTGAATTCACAGGTCAAAAGATGTAGAATAAGTAAATGGATTTCAAAACACAGTCCAATCTTCTGTTGTTTACAAGAAACCTATCTTACCAACCAAGACTTAGAGACTGAAGACTATACAAGCAACTGGAAAAAAATGTTTTTTAAATTTCAGGAAAAAGTATATCTAATAAAATAGACTTCCAACTAAGAAGGTATAAGAAATAAAGACAGATATCATATTATGATTAAGGGTCTAATTCAACAAGAAGAAAAGACATTTATAAATATATGTGCACCAAATGATGGGGAAGCAAAATAAAGGTGAGAGAAGAGCACAAGGAAATATGGTGATGAATCACAGGTGCTCTGGTGGTGGGAGAACTGTGAGGACTACACATGAGGGGAGAAGTCAAATATCGTACACAAATGAACAATGATGTATGAAAATAAATAAATAAATTTAGTAAAAAATATATGAATCCAATTAATAAATGGGCAGCAGATATGAATAATGCAGCAAAGACATATGGAAAAGGGCAAGACATACGAAAAAATGTTCATCATCACTTGTAATAAGAGATGCAAGTTCAGAGTATAGTGGGAAACCAACTCACTCCCATGAGAATGGCACATATCAAAAAGATCCCCAACAACAGTTGTTAGAGAAGTTGCAGAGAAAAAAGGAACTGTACTAACACTGTTGGTATTGCAACAATTATGGAAAGTGATCTGGATTTACCTTAAAAATCTAAAATGGAAATACCATATGACTCCGCAATCCCACTCTTGGGCATATATTCAAAGGATATGAAACCATCTTTGCAAAAACCTATTTGTTCCATAATGTCATTAGCATTATTTATAATAGCTAGACCATGGGAGCAGTCTAAATGTCTGTCAGTAGACAAGTGGATCAAGATGATGTGGTATATCCACACCATGGAGTATTATATAGCCACAAGAAATGATAAAATGTAGCCATTTTGAACAAAATAGACAGACTTTGAGAGAATTATGTGTAGCAAAGAAAGTCGGAATGACAAACACTGGACATTTACATGGTAGACAATTCTATATCAGAAACCACTTTCAAAAACCAGTGGACATCTGTAAACATCTTTAGATGGAGCTTCAAAGACTGTGCTAAGCCAAAAAGAGAAAGATAAATAAATATCAGATAGTTTCACTTACATGTGGAATACAGAGAAACCAAACAGAGAGTCACACAAAGACAAACTTTAAAACAAATTCTTGAAAGAACAGATCTGAGGCATCCAGGTGGGAGTAAATAGGGGAGGAGAAAGCACAATGACGATAGTGGAGAACTAGGGGTGTTTTGATGGTGGGAAAGCTATGGTGACCACACCTGAAGGGAGAGAAATCCCACGTTGTTAAAAAAAATAACAAATATGTAAAATAGTGACATCTCATTAAAAAACAAATAAAAATAAACATTTTGAGGGCTCTAGAGTTAACAGGGAGGGGAAAGAAAAGGAACAAAAGGGTATAATGGATGATGGCAGTGAAAAAGAAAGACTAAATTTTATTGCAGCCAAAAAGACTAATCATATTTTTAAAAATACTCTCAGATGTGTACAGTTTTTGAGCACGACATTTTTGGCTCTTAGTATGTTTCTAGTTACTTTATGATAACGCCCCTCGCCCCGCTTCATTGTGTCCAGGAGGCTAAATACTACTTAACACTTGTAAAAATTTGAGGAACAATTACAGACCCCAATGGAAAGGGGTTCTACTAGTCTCTCACTGAGGTTCTACTAGTCTCTCACTGTTTCAGTAAATTGGAGGGAGCAAGTTTTGGGAAAAAAGAAAAAGAAACCCTGATTTTCACCTGCCCATTTGGTGGCCCAGAATGAAAAGTGCATTTAGCAGCCTTCTAGATATGGCTGTCTGACTAAGTTCCAACCCATGAGAAAGAAGCAGTAATGCTGTGTGACTCATTCCAGGGGACTTTAAAAAAACAAACAACAAAACAGCTATTGCAGTACGCATTGCTTAAAAATATCGATTTAGAGAAATAGCACGTGAATGTTGGAGAACTCAAGACATACATTTTAAGATGGGAAATAAACCCTACAAGATTTCATGGGTGCACCATATCCATTAAGATTTTAGGAATCCAATCGCACAGGGCAAGCTCAGAGAGTCCCTCCCAAATTTGTCAAAAAGACAAATTACTCCTTCTCAAAACTGACCTTGGTGGAAAAACTCTGAACTTTAAACTCTCCATTGAGCTGACTGAGAACTCTGTTGCCACTTCTCTGACTGTCCAACTCTACTTCACTGCTCACTTCCTTTTAAGAAAAGGAGAGGGACACCACCTCCACATTGCCCTAACGGAGCTCCTGTACACTTAATTCCATTTCTGAATGCTTTCCAGGGAACCTAATCTAAGACACCTTTCAGTGTCCACCCCATTTCTACTACCTCTCTGATTTACACATTCTTCTGAACCCTACAGGATCTGAATTTAAGTGTGTTTAATGCTGATTCCAAGAAACCTCCTACACATAACATAGAGTTACACACAAATAAACCACATGACCTTATAAATACAGGAGCAGAATTTTTAAACACAGGACATAAGTCATAAAATGTATACAGAATTATCTCTAGATAATAGATAACTTCTGTTTTATTTTATGGATTTTCAATCCTAAAAGGATAGTTTATTATTTTAAAATATTTTTAATGACACAAAAAAGTGTGTCACTACCAACCTGGAATACTAGATGTACTGAAAAAATCAGGTGGATTTCTAAAATAATTTATATAACAAATTTGGAGTGACTGATTAGTACATAAATTACCCCAAGTTTATCTCTTTTTCTGCATTCCAAGTAGGGAGATAAATTTGTGTTTCTGGCTAGCAGTATTTCAACACTCAAAAGTTAAAAAAAAAACCAAGGAGCTATTTCTGCAATCTCTAACTGTCAAGTGACATTTCTGTCATCTGCTTTGACTCAAAGGATAAACAAAAAAGTGTAGAGTGATGGTCACATTATAACACATCCACTTGTTCAGGTTAATCAGCAAAGACGACCCTGAGAACTTATCAGGAGGGGATTTCTGATGGCATGTTATTGTGATAAATTCGAGAATGAATTGCTAGTTCACCATTTGCAAGCATTGGGGATCCTGCATTTCAACTTAAACTCTCCTGAGGTGTAATTTATTTAGTTGGGTCTCTCTTCTTTTTCCTTCTAGTTCCATCCCATCCTGTTTTCCAGTTTTTGAAGGGGTTGCAGATCTCATAACTCTTTACAGATACAAAGCTAATGCATATTCAAAGAGAGGGTGCTTCTATTTCTTTGCAGCTATTGGCCACACAGAGTTACATCAAGTATTTTTAGGGGAGATGACATTGGCCTTTTCCATAATCATGCCTCCATACACTCTTCAAAAACAACTGGTTTGCCAAATTCTCTATGAAACATGATCTTTTTTGATGCTTGTTTGAACACTGGTAATGTCTTAGTAGATTCTTGGTTCTTCAAAGGTTGGTGTTTTTTGGTTCATATTTTAATCACAGCAGTTAGTTCAAAGTGAGTCTGTTAATAGTCAACAGGCAGAGGTAATATTGTGATAAAGTTGACTATATAGATTGTGTTGCCAGCATTGAGTAGGAGGAATGGTTAATTGATTGGGTTCAGCAGCAAGGGAGTGGCTGTGTACACATTGTGATGTCATTCCTGAGCCCTTGAGACCGAACTAGTCATATGAGAAGCTGTTTGGTACTTTTTCCATAGAAATTGGGCATGATGTCCCTTCTCTTTGAATCCGAACTAGCCTTTAACTGCTCAGACAATAGAACATTGCAGAACTGACACTTCTGGTTCTGTCTTGTCTAAAGAGGCTTCATAATTCTCAGCTTGGTTTCTAGGAGCCCTGAACCACAGTGTGAGAAATCTGACTACACAGAGAATCCCTGATATTACAATGGAGAGGGAGCAGGAGTGACAACCTTTCTGTCAAGGAAAAAGTTCTGGGAGTCCACCTTGATTCCGCCAAACCAGATCAGCTGCCAGCTGAATACCCTAGTAATTTCACTTGATTGATATGCAACAGAAAAAAATCACCCATTTCAACTCTGGCTGAATTTCTGGTACATAAAATCGTGAAATATAAGAAAAGAAAAGGGTTGTTTTAAGTCACTACTTGTTGGGAACATTTCATTCACAGAATCAACAACCAGAACATTCTACCTGCTGGCTTTGTTTCTGTTAATGTTGAGGCATCTTGACATGATTTTCATTTCTTCTAGATTCTACATTTTCCTCAAAGTATTACTAATACCTGGTTAAAATAAGTTAAGAAGGAGTTGTTGGGCCTCCCTGGTGGCGCAGCGGTTAAGCGCTGCGCTGTGGAGCTGTCGGCAGCGGCGACGCGAGTTCGACGCCCGGCCGGGGAGAATCCCACGTGGCGCGGCAGACCTCTCCTGCCTCGCCCGCTGCTCCCCTCAGCAGTGTACTTCTGATCTGCCTGTTCTGCTCCCCGCTCTGTCTCTGGTGGACCCTCTCGCCGCCCCACGCCTCTGGCCTGTACCCCAGCTTGTATGTATACAGAAAGGTTGTCACTCCTGCTCCCTCTCCATTGTAATATCAGGGATTCTCTGTGTAGTCAGATTTCTCACACTGTGGTTCAGGGCTCCTAGAAACCAAGCTGAGGCATGGTAGATATAATTGTTCTTTAGGTGAGTAAGAAAAGAAGGTCTGTAGGTGAAGAGAGTGAAGAAGGGAGGTATGGAAGAAGGAAACACCAAGAAACAATGGCTGAAGGAAAAAAAAGATGTATAATACAAGAAATGATCAATATAGCTGCAGTATAAAGGGGGAAGTATAAAGGGGGAAGAGAGAAAATGGGTCAAAATGAAGGAATAAGCAGGAATCAAGCCGTGCTGACCTTGAAAGGGAAATGTTAGTTTTCTTAGCTCTGAGTATAGGAAGGAAGGAAGGGAGGGAGAGAGGGAAGAAGGGAGGGAGGAAGAGGGCCTTCCTGGTTGGAGCAGCAGTTAAGCTCTTCGCTTCGCTGTGGAGCTGTCGGCAGCGATGCAAGTTCGATGCCCAGCCTGGGAGATTCCCTCATGTCTTGGCAGACCTTTCCTGCCTCGCCCGCTGCTCCCCTCAGCAGTGTATTTCCATCGATCTGCCTGTTCTGCTTCCTACTCTGTCTCTCGTGAACCCTCTTGCTGCCCCACACCTCTGGTCTGTACCCCAGCTTGTATGCAAAAATAAATAC
>PVIJ01000964.1:0-122272 GCA_004024925.1 Scalopus aquaticus | reverse complement strand
AAGTGCTGCGCTGTGGAGCTGTCGGCAGCGGCGACGCGAGTTCGACGCCCGGCCGGGGAGAATCCCACATGGCGCGGCAGACCTCTCCTGCCTCGCCCGCTGCTCCCCTCAGCAGTGTACTTCTGATCTGCCTGTTCTGCTCCCCGCTCTGTCTCTGGTGGACCCTCTCGCCGCCCCACGCCTCTGGCCTGTACCCCAGCTTGATGTCATAATGGTCCTATGATTTCCTTCACTGATGTCATCCTACCACTTGTTCCCCACTGACAGCCCCACGCAGCAAATATGATTTGTTAATACATTGGGACAATTGAGACAGGACTGCTTAATCATGTGTCTCAGGAACCCCAGTAATAATATATCTTTTTCAGGCAAATACATGGGATACCACAGGCTAAAAAATACAGTTACATCAGCACTTGCTGATCTTCACACTCTATTATCATTGATGTGTGTAAAGATTATCTTATGTATCTTATCTTAATAATTATGTACATACACGTATATGGAAATGTATTGATATGTATGAACTGGAAGTGCATGTATGTACTGGAAAAAATCAGTAATGGTCATCTATGTAGTCAAGTCACTTAACTCTTCTTCTATTACCTGTAGTAGATTCCAGATCCAGCTCCATGGAAACTGTGGAATCTGCTGACTTTTAAATTTTTTGAACGTGTTCTTTCACTCTCCTTTCCAACCAGCCTTGCTTTTACTCTCATTCTTTCTGCATGACATATCAGGATATCCTATGATTCACTAGATTCCTAGTTTTACCTCCTCCACTTCCCATTTTAAGCTTCTGTCACCTTTTTCTTTACATGCTGCAGCATGTAAAGTTATTATCAGGTGATTTGTAAATATCACAAAGTGTTATTCTTCCTGAGGAAAAGCATCTCGAATAATGGGGCTTCATGTATATAAAATAGACTGGCAGATGACAATTTTGGAAGCAAGAAACATTATGCCTCTCTTCTTCAAAAGTACAGGTATCCTCTAGCAACCTGAGACAACCCTTATCTTTTATCAATGGTGCTGTTCTTACCTAGAATTTTGTTTTAACCAGTCAGCACAATATATAAAGAACCATATCTTTTAAAAGTTATTCAAATGTTTTAAAAGAACCACACCCCTAAACTAAACATTACAGAGCTTGCTGTAGATTTTCTCCCTGCCTTTGGAAACTACCCAACTATGTTCATTCGGTGCTTAGTAGTAGTTCTCCACCCCCATGATTGATGTGGTTTGAATGCTAAAGTTATAGTTCCCTTCTCATCCAAAGTGATTTCTCAAGATGATCTGTTTCCTCTCAAACTTCAGAAATTTTAACTCACACTTCTGACTATAGCCAAGACTGTTCTTATGAAATCAAATTAACTTACCATCAAAGGTCTGTTAAAAAAATTCTGGATCCTAGTCACTGTTCTTAGATGTTCCTGGACGTGACTTAAGAACTAAAACATGTCCTAACTATAGTTACTATGGAAAACAAAGTCTATTTATTAAAGTTAAAGAAGATTAATTTTTGCTCTACAAATCATTTAAGCTTCATTGTGACTGCATGAATCAAAAGGAGGATTTGAGGAAACTGTCCCCTAGAGAACAGAAAAATATATCCCACTGCATTATTGCTGATAATCTGGATAGTTAGGTAAGGAGGCTTGCTTTCACCTGAATCACTTGAGCGGGGATGGGTGCATTTCTGGTGGCAAATACAATGTTTTTGATGTTCTCTTATCAACATTTTCAATTAAAATTTAGAGAAAAGGGTTCCACTCTGTAAAAAAGAGACCAGAAAAGTATTCACAAAATGTATGCCTCATAATAATGACACTGAAATTTGTAGAACCATTTGCAACAATGGCCTCTGCCTCTACCCATCACCCACCCTTGACCACACCTGCCCAGCATGCTCCACTGTTGTGTCCCTGCAGGAAGGCAGCGCCAGCTCCTTATTGCTTAAAGCAGACCCCAGGACATACATGCTCTACTCCCCTTTGTTCTTCTATATCTACAAAAGATACCAAGTTCTGTTGTCTTGATCTCATGTCAGAATTTCTAGAATTCTTTTATTATCATTCTAACTGGTTCTGCTTTACTTGAGACCACTATCAAAAGTGTTAGATTATGGGAGCACCTCTGCCTGACTTTTTCAGCCACATGCTTTAAAAATCCACATCCCTGAAACTCTGCCTCCTCCTCCTTGCACCCTATCCTTCAACAAAGCTGACATGTTGGCAAGCCCTAACATATCATGTGTTCATTTTTACTTCTGGGCCTTGTGTATTCGTCTTCTTTTGCTTAAACTGTTCTCTTCATTGAACCCCTAACTTTTAGTCTCTTTATTTCCTTCAAAACTAGGCTTAGTAATTAGCCTTTAGATCCTTTTCACTACCAGAAATATTCTCCATTGTATTCTTTCAATTTAAATTTCAAGGAAATTTAAAACAAAATTAAACTTATAGCAAACATAGGTTAGTCTTATTTTTATTTAAAAAAATCCAATAAACTATGAATTACTGACAAGATAATAGCCATTTTTTTTTTTTGACCACACTTTTGTTCTCGAGGCCAGGGTCACTGAGGCTTAGTCAAAGGAATGAAGCTGTTAATGCCAACATTTAATTAAGGCAATTCAACAGATGGAATCTTGTGGTCTACCTCACACCAAAACATTCTCAAAACCACTTGATTTACATAGTTGTTTATAAAAAAGTATAGGTCTCCATAATTTGGCATGCTTCCCTTCTCCAATTTATAATCATCAAAAGAACGTTGATGATTTAACTAATTAGAATTTAAGCACTTAGTCCTCTCTAAATACCCATCTGTATGAATGTTTTCCTTTCAACCGAAAGGCCTCAGAATTGGTAAATGTTCAAGAATTATGATATAACATTATTACTTACATATGGTTTACTATTGAACACCATTTTTTCCTTACAGGTTTTTCTGTTACTATCTCAAATTGCAGTCATTCAACAAAGGCACATGAGCTTAGTAAACAAAAATTCATTCTCCAAAAAGGAAAAGTCATTTGATTTTCAAAATCCCCATCATGAGCAGAGTATAAGCAAGGTCTAAAGGTAGTTAAATTTGAGTTTCACACCTCCAGGAACTGCTCAAGCTGGGCCCTCTTTCAATCTTAGTAACTCTATATTTTCTCGTGTCTTCCCAATCTCTGCTTTGCCTATGGGAACCTGCACTATAGCCACATCCAGGGTCTTGGTTTGAGTCTTGGAAAGACTGAGACCTTTGGTGATGCTGTTATAGCAATTTCCCAGAGAAATCAGATGGTCATCAGACAGGTGGAGAGAGAGAGAGATTTAAATTGTCACACTGGTGGGCCCAGTGGGATAGCTCCCAAAAGTCTGAGCCCCGAATAACAGGAACAGTTTGTATGTGGAAGCCTGTCACCCTATCTATCACAGACTTTCTTTATTGTTTCGGGAGGAGGTCAAGGTAGCCATAGTTACTACTGTGGACAAGTAGCATACCACAGGAACTTTCCGCTCCAGCAAGCAGCAGAATCCAAGCAGCAGACTTAGCAGCTTTCTGCTTCAATGCAGGCATGAGCATGTTTCCTAATCCTGGGGTGAGCAGTGTAGGGAAGTCGATTGGGCTGATAGCTGCTGCCCTTTGGGATGCTAGTTTTGACTTCCTTGAGCTTTGCAAGGGCATTGATAGCCTCAGCACATGTACTCATGGCCTTGACGTTGTTGGCCTGCATCTCCTTCAGGCCCTTCTTCTGTTTTTTGGCAAAATGCATGTTCCTTAGGAACTTGGGGTCCACCTCTTAAGAGATTCATATCTTTGTGATTAGGTTTCTTGATGTTTTTTTCTGTGTCATATTCAGGATTGGTTTCACATGGTATAATTTTTGGACTTGGCCACGTCTGCATTGAGGCCCACAGCTCCCAAGTGGCTTAGAGCCAGAAGAGCTCACTGGTTTTCTTTGATATGAAACTCCACACCCATTAAACAACAACATGTCAATTTTGGTAAACTAGCCGGCAGACTATTTAGTATCTATCAGTAATTGATCTCCAAATCATCTCTTAATTGCTTTTTACCACAATTTCCATTATTTTTTGAATGTCCTTAGGGTTGAACTTCCACACACTATGCAAATGAAGTCAGTTCCCTTAGGAAGTGCTTTGATTGCTCTGTTTTATAATCTGCTTTTATCTCCAAACAAAGTCTCTATTCTCCTCTGAAGTTAAGGGTGGGGAAAGTGATACATTTTTCTCTGCATAATACTCTTGCATTAAAATCTGTGACTTCTGCCAGGGAGGAAAGGGTACAGGACAATAAGCTGATGTCTCAGCTTTTCATTCAAGACATGGAATATCTGCCTTATAAGCAGAGGTAATAGGTGTAATAGGTAATAGAAGTAATAGGTAGTAGAGGTAATAGAGGTAATGATAGGTGATAGGTAATAGAGGTAATAGGACTTCATTTTTCGCTGTGTCCAAATCAAATGTCCTTTCCTGTGGTGAAGGCTAGGTGGAAGAAGACAGCTGCTAATTCTTGCCTCAAATTTAGCCTCTGCCACAAATATTTGGGAACAGAATGGGAAATGGTGACATCCTGCCCCGCCTTGGAAGATAATGTAGGTAATGTTAGTATAAGAGAAAGTCCTGTGCTCTTGGCTGCATCCATCTGGGATGGGATGCTGAGCTGGGTTGGGGGGGTGAAAGTAGTAGGTTGTAGTTCAAATGCCACATATTTTTGCTGTTCTTACCAGGTTTTCTTGAATAAATGTTATTTCACTTGCTGTATCTCCTTTGGAATGTTTCTTGAAACTTAAAATGGCTGATAATTTTAAAAATAATTTTGAACAGTTTACAGGACAGTGAGGCCATGCAGCACATCGCATTATCATGTCAGAAGTGGAACTTCTTTGTACATTCATTAATCATGAACGAACATATCTAGTCCAGATGACTAGACTCAAAATCACCTTCATCATTAACCAGAGCCTACAATGGTTATTAGGAAGGGGAAACAGCTAAGTGGCATTAATTACATACACATTTCTGTAAAACCCTGACTACTGCTATCCATCTCCAGAATTTTTTCTTCTTGCAAAACTGAAACTCCATACTCATTAAGCAACAACTCATTCCTCCCTCCCAGCCCCTGGCAACCATCATCCTACTTTTAGTTTTCATGAGTTTGACAACTCTAAGTAACTCATACAAGAGGGATCATTTTACTATTTGTGCCTTATGACTAATTTAGACTAATGTCTAATGCTCATGTTAGAAAGCACATTCATGTGTTAGAATTTCCTTCCTTTTTATAGGCAAAATAATATTACATCGTACGCACATACCACATTTTGTCCATCTACTCATCCTTCAATGAACACTTGAACTGTACCATTTTTTGGCTATTGTGAATAATGCTGTTCTGACCATGGGTCTATAAATATCTGCCCAGATACCTGCTTTTGCTGATTTTGAGTATATACTCAGAAGTCAAGCTGCTAAGTCATAGTAATTTTGTGTTTAATTTTTTGAGGAACTGCCATACTGTTTTTCATACTGACTACACCATTTTAAATTCTTACAGCAATGGATAAGGGCTACAATTTCTCCGTATTCTCCTCACCCATATTGGTTACTTTTTTTTTTTTTTTTTGGCAATGGCCATCCTAATGGATAAATGTAACATACATACATTTATTTTTTTATCTGAACATTCAGGAAGAAATGCACCAAAGGTGAGAGTCAAGCTGACAGGACTAGGGAAAGGGTTTAGATTTTTAACCTGTAACCAGGATATAGGAGAAAAATGTTGAAGTACACAGGTGATGACCTGAATGAGATGCCTGGATAAAGTCAGGTTTATCAAGAGTTACAACCTTGGTAGAAGAAAGGTCTGGTGTGGGGGAGGTGGTGGTAAATCATCTACCAGCTAATGGAAAGCTTAGCTATTTTAGCCTGGTATAGAAAGCACAAAGACCTAAGTAAAAAGAGCTCTGAAAGTTTGTAACTCAAGGCATGCCCTCAGGCTGAATTTGAACCAATTGTATACTCCTATATTGTCTGGTAATAGAGAAACCAGTATATTGGCATGAAAGCAGTGAAGTCATCCCAACTGGCAATGCTCATGTGAAAAGAAAGCACAAAATAACACTTGACACTCACATCTTTGATCCAGTCCTTGTAAGATTCCCTTAAATAAAGCTCCCTGCTCCTTTCCAACAACATACTCATATAATCCAAAATTATAAGCCATGAGGGAACATAGCTAGCATGATGATCATTACACATAATAAACTGCATAGCTACACTTCAAAGTAGACTATGTAGTCATCAGTAAATAATATTAAAATAGTATTACTCTTCAAAGACATAAAAACAAAGGAATATGATACTCTCAAAATATATCATGTTGACTTAAACAAATATCAAATAAAATTTCTACAAAATGGAAAACTAAAGTCACTGAGATTAAAAGCAATTGATGGACTTGTTGACATACACAACTACACTAGGAAGAGAATAAATGAACTGAACTGTGATTCTAGTTGCGCACAGCACAGTATATATACAATAGAAAGTAGAAAACACACAAAATTAAGAGATGTTGTAGAACTCTTTCTGCCATCTTGGAGCCTGTGGAGGCCTGATGGGAAGAAGACTTCTAAAAGAAGGCTGCAAAGCTGTGGCCCAAGGCTTTTTTTGCTGGCTTCAAGTGGGGTGTCTGGAACCAGAGGAGCAAACTGCTCTTCTTAAAATTAAAGGTGTTTATACTCCAGATGGAATTGGATTCAGTCTGGGCAGGAAGTCTGTTCACTTGCACAAAGCAAAGACCGCAGTGACTCCTAGTGGCAAACAGAGTAACACTCGAGTCACCTGGGGAAAGGTCAGTGTACAGTAGAGACCAGGGTGTGGTTCTCGCCAACTCTGGAGCCACCTTAAAGCCTAGGGCACAGAATCCACATGGCACTGAGCCCTTCAAGGATCTAAACTTATTGAAAAGCCAATAAATAAATGTGGATTTTTTTCTCAGAAAGAGAGAGAAAGGAGGAAGAAAGAATGAGACAGGTCAATAACCCTCTTAAGAAGCAGAAGAGGGGCCTCCCTAGTGGCACAGCGGTTCAGCGCAGCACTGTGGAGCTGTCGGCAGTGGTGATGCGAGTTCGACGCCCCACCTGGGAGATTCCCACATTGGCGCAGCAGACCTCTCCTGCCTCGCCTGCTGCTCCCTCAGCAGTGTACTTTGATCTGCCTGTTCTGCTCCCCACTCCGTCTCTGGTGAACCCTCTCTCACCCCACACCTCTGGCCTGTACCCCAACTTGTATGCATAAATAAATAAATATTTAAAAAAAAAAGAAGCAGAAGAGATGACAAGTGAAAGACTGACATTTCCCAGAGCACAGGAAGACATGGGTCCTTAGATTCATGACACACGCGAACCACAAGCCAGGTAATGAAGACCAAATTCACACCTAACCACTATATAATTAAACCGGGGTATTTTATAGTTGTAACAATTTTAATAGCATCTAGTTTGAAATACTCAATTGCCTAGAAAAAAAAAAGAAAGCTAGAGAAAACAAGTAAGAAAAACAGTGGTCTAAAAGTGCTGAGGTAAAGTACTTGTCACCTAGGATTTTTATAGGCCCCACATACTAGCTTTCAATAGCAAGATAAAAGTATGACACATTCAAAAGAACAACATTAAGGAAATTTTTTACCAAGTGGCTTTTGCTTGAGAAATTCTAAATTCTTCCAAAAAGGAAGATGTGAGGCAAAAGAAGAATGACAAGCAAAGGAATTGGTAAATCTGTATTTATACTTACAGAAACAGTCACTGTATGAACTCTAAGAAAATAACGGATAAATAGGTTTAGGAACTTACTTAATAGAGGTCATCTTCAAATTTAAACTATCCTAAGTAATAGTTCAGGAACAGTGAAGGTAATAATTAACTTCTGACTTTCGTAGTCATGTACAGGTAACTAAAATTTTAAGAACAACCATAAGAAAGTTAAATAGAATATATAGCTTCTAAATCAATAAACGATAACAAGAGAATTAGAATTCTTTATGAATCCAAACAAAATGTACAAGGAAGAAAACAGTACATTTAGCAAAGAGCAGGAACAATAAAAACATAAACTGCAATAGCAAAAAAAAAAAAAAAAAGAAATTAAGCTAAGTCCAAAGCATATCTATTCAAGAACTAAAAAACAGAACAGCACTTAGACTTAAATGTTAAAAAGACAGGCACATAACAAGTAAACAGCTTTATTTACTTGCAACTTTATTAATTGCAATTGAGGCAGGAGGAAACTGCATTTGTCATTGTTTTTGACAGGTTTGGGTATATGGTATTACTTTCCAATCTTTTGTTATGGCTGAATACTTCCTAGTAATAACAAAAAATGGTAAGGGAAATGACCTCAGGTTCAGAATTAGGAGACAGTCCAAGGGTTTCTAGAAGAGCACCAGTAGCCAATCAATACAATGAGGATGTGGCCTCTAGGAATAAAAACGTGAGTAGGGTTTTTCCATAAGGATGCATGAACATGCAAAGAAAACCATCCAGGGTGAACTATGAGTCAGCAACCAAAGAAGCACCAGAGTGTCATTTTGCAGACATACAGGACCAAAGCACTGAGCTTGTTTGCCTCTCCAGGCACTCCAGATTTCACCTAACTTGAACAAAGCTCAAAATCCCAATCTTGTGGCTAGCTATTAGGGTAACTGTGAGCCCAGGGAGCCACTGTGGACTTTTCTTGCCACTTGAGACAAACCTTGAGTGTAAAAATCAGGGCCCTGCTTTGGCAAGCATTTCCTATCTGATGCCAGCAAAGAAACGACAGGATACTGTGTATTCGTGCATGTAAATGGAATATCTTGGAGATATCGAGCAATTTCAGGGCACAGTAGGGGCAGCCAGAAAAAAAAGGGAGGGTGTGAAGATGTATAGGGTGCTTTCCATTAGAGAATAAAAAGAGGAGGTGTGAGGAAGAGAGAGAGGAGGCAGAGAAGGAGGTATAGAGGGATGATAAAGAGGAAGGAAGAGGTGTGTGGAGTGAAAAAGAGAGAAGGAGAAAGGAGGAAGCAGAGGGGGAGGAAGAATTTGAGTCTAGTGTCATACGCTTTAAGAAGTCTATATGGAGTTGAGCCAAGGAAAGTGCAGCGCGCACCTCACCAGGAGCCTCTTCTCAGTCAGAGGTGAGCTGAGCATTTGCAGAGCTGGGTAACATCCTTCCACGCCCCATCCAGGATCTGCCTGGGTCCGCCCTGCACCACATTAAGCTGCATCACCATTAGAAGGTCTGTGGAGCCAGAGAAATGGCAGCGCGTGCCTTGCCAGGAGCCTCTTCTCAGTCAGAGGTCTGTGGAGCCTGGAAAATTGCAGTGCACGCCTCACAAGGAGCTTCTTCTCAGTCAGAGGATTTTATTTTCCATTTTCTTTGCCGGAACAACCTTCTCAGGGCCAAACTCTGGAAGTTTAACAAGTTATATGAAATAACTTTATTTTGGGAAGCCCCCAAAACATGGCGGCGAATGGACACTAGGATCAGACTCTCCCACAAAAAAATTGATTTATGGAGAGAAAAATCTCTAAATTTGAGAACTGATCTGAGGAGAACTGGATACCCTACATAATACAACCAACCCTGCAGGTGATTTAGGCTTAAAGAAAAGCCCAAGGGTCAGAGTAAAGAGAAGGGAAAAGACACTGGACCCCATATGGAGGAACAACAGCAAGGAGATATACGCCACAAAAGACAGAAATTCAACAGAGAAAAAAGAAGATCTAGAAGATACCCAGCCTCAGCCAATGCAACTCAGACACTAGGAAACCACAAACACTCCTCAGCAAGTAAAACCAGGAGTCATGTCTGCCGGCGCCAGTGGCACAGGAACACTACGCTCAGAGCAAAACAGAAGACCAACAACGGGAAGGGAAAAAGTTACAAATGACTCTCAAAACAGTACACCACAGAAAGAAAACCCTTCTCCAGAACCCAATAATATGGACATAGAAGATTATATCTGCCTAACAGAAAAAGAATTCAAAATAGCCATAACAAAAAAAAAATGATAGAATTAAATGAAAAGGTAGAGAAGGAAAGAGCCATAAACAAAGAAATGAGGAATATAAATGAAGAATTGAAGAACGAGAATGAATCCGTAAAGAAGAAATTGAAGAAAATGGAGGATTTACAAACATTAGTAGAGGAACTCAAGAACTCTAGGAAAAGTCAGAAAAATAGAATACAAGAAATGGAGGGAAGAATAAGCACTCCCAAAGACAAAGATACTGAAAGAACCAAGACAGAAAAGGAAAGAGAAAAACGAAGGAAAAAGAACGAGGAAACGCTTCGAGAACTATCTGATACCAGGAAAAAAGGAAACATCAGAGTCACATGAATCCCAGAAGGAGAGGACAGAGACAAAGGAACAGAGAAACTTTTCAAGGAGATAATTGATGAGAACTTTCCAAATATGAAAAAGGAAACAAAAATTGACATACAGGAAGCCAGAATATCTCCAAGTTATTATAATGAAAGAAAAAAAAACAGCTAGACATATAATATCAAAACTATTGAGAATTCAAGGCAAGGAAAATATATTGAAAATGATGAGGACAAAGAAACAAATAACCTATAAAGGAAAGCCAATCAGGCTGACATCAGACTTCTCCGAAGAAACACTACAGGCAAGAAGAGAATGGAGTGACATACTTATCATACTACATACTAACAAATGTCAACCAAGAATACTCTACCCTGCAAAGCTGCTCTCCTTCCTCTATGAAGAAAGAATATGGACTTTCTCTGACAAAAAGAAACTACAGAAATTCATCACTACCAAACCCCCACTCCAAAGAATATTACAAGAAGCCATAAAGCCAAAACCAACAGAGGAATGACCAGGAAATACAGAATAAGGTAAGGATTAGAATCACAAAAAAAGTAAACAAAAAGAAAATATGGATGACAGTATATCAATATTAACTCTAAATGTAAAGGTACTAAACACACCAATAAAAAGACACAGAATAGCAGGATGGATCAAAAAACAGAACCCAACCTTCTGTTGTCTACAGGAAACACATTTAATTGCAAAAGATAAACAGCGATTAATAGTTAAAGGATGGAAAACAATCTTACAAGCAAATGGATCAAAAAAGAAGGCAGGAACAGCTATACTTAGATAAAATAGACTTCAAACTTAAGAAGGTAAAAAGAGACAAAGCTGGTCACCACATCATGATAAAGGGGACAATAAAACAGGAAGATATAACACTCATCAATATATACTCCCCAAATGAAGGAACACCAATATATATCAGACAATTATTATCATCCCTGAACACAGACATTAAAGAAAATACATACATAATAGGAGACTTCAATACCCTACTCTCACTATTAGACAGATCAACAAGACAAAAAATAAACAGGGACACTAAAGCTCTAAATAAGGACCAAGACCACATGGGATTAACAGCTATCGATCGGTCACTTCACCTCCCAAAAACTGAATACACATTTTTCTCAAGTGCACATGGAACATACTCCAGGACTGATCACATACTAGGTCACAAAACAAACCTCAACAGATACACTAAGATAAAAATCATATCAGCCTTCTTCTCCGATCATAAAGGAATCAAACTGGAAATAAACCATGAAAAGAAAAAAAGGAATCATCTTACCTCATGGAGACTGAAACCCACATTACTGGAAGACCACTGGATCAATGAAGAGATCAAAGAAGAAATTAAAAACTATCTAGAAATGAATGACAATGAGGACACAACTTTCCAGAACGTCTGGGACACAGCAAAAGCAGTAATAAGAGGAAAATATATAGCATTACAGGCTCACATCAAGAAACAAGAAACAACTCAAAGAAACAATTTTATCTCACATCTCAAAGAACTAGAAAATGAACAACAAAAAAACCCCAAAAGCCAGTTTAAGAAAGGAAATAATAAAAATCAAAGCAGAAATAAACAAAATGGAAATAAAAGAAACAATCCAGAAGATCAATGAAACCAAAAGCTGGTTCTTTGAAAAAATGAACAAAATAGACAAGCCTCTAGCCAGGCTTACAAAGAAAAAGTGGCAGAAAACACAAATAAATAGGATCATAAATGAAAGAGGAGAAATCACACCGGACACAGCAAAAATCAAAAGAATAATCAGAAATTACTATGAACAGCTATACGGAAACAAGTTCAACAACCTAGAAGAAATAGACAAATTCCTAGAACTATAAGATTACCCAAAACTAGATAAAGAAGATATAGAACACATAAACAGACCAATTACAAGCAGTGAAATTGAAACAGTAATCAAAAACCTCCAAAAAAAAACAAAAGCCCAGGACCAGACGGTTTCACAAAGGAATTCTACCAAACATTAAAAAACGAAATAGTTCCTATATTACACAAAGTCTTTAAAAAAATTGAGAAGGAAGGAGTACTACCAAACAGATTCTATGAAGTGAACATTACTCTAATACCAAAACCAAACAAAGACAACAAACAAAAATAAAACTACAGGCCAATCTCTCTAATGAACAATGATGCAGAAATTTTTAACAAAATCTTAGCCAACAGGATCCAACAATGTATCCAAAAGATAATACACCATGACCAAGTGGGATTTATTCCAGGGACACAAGGATGGTTCAACATCTGAAAATCAATCAATGTAATCCAACACATCAACAAAAAGAAAAATAAAGACCATATGATCATATCAATAGATGCTGAGAAAGCATTCAACAAAGTGCAACATCCATTTATGATAAAAGCCCTTAAGGGCCTCCCTGGTGGAGCTGTCGGCAGTGGCGACATGAGTTCGACGCCCGGCCAGGGAGAATCCCACATGGCATGGCAGATCTCTCCTGCCTCGCACGCTGCTCCCCTCAGCAGTGTACTTCTGATCTGCCTGTTCTGCTCCCCACTCTGTCTCTGGTGAACCCTCTCGCCGCCCCATGCCTCTGGCCTGTACCCCAACTTGTATGTATAAATAAATCTAAAAAAAAAAGCCCTTAAAATCTTGGGATAGAAGGAACATACCTCAACATAATAAAAGCCATATACGACAAACCCACAATCAATATTATCCTCAACGGTGAGAAGCTGAAAGCCTTTCCACTAAGATCAGGAATAAGGCAAGGATGTCCACTCTCACCATTGCTCTTCAATATAATACTGGAAGTCCTAGCCAGAGCAGTAAGACAAGAGAAAGACATTCAAGAGATCAAAATAGGGAAAGAAGGAGTTAAACTGTCTCTGTTTGCAGATGATATGATAATATATATGTATATATAAAACCCTAAAAACTCCATAGAAACACTACTCAAAATTATAGACCAGTTCAGTAAAGTAGCAGGATACAAAATCAACACACAAAAATCAGTAGCCTTCCTATATGCAAACACCCAGTCTGAAGAAGAACAAATTAAGAGATCCATCCCCTTCAAAATTGAAACCAAAAAAAGTCAAGTATCTGGGAACAAATCTAACAAAAGACATAAAAGACTTATACAAAGAAAACTATAGAACACTTGAAAGAAATCAAAGAAGACAGAAGAAAATGGGAAGACATCCCCTGCTCATGGATTGGAAGGATTAACATTATCAAAATGGCAATCCTACCAAAAGCAATTTACAGATTCAACACTATTCCAATAAAAATCTCAATGACATTCTTCAAAGAAATAGATTGAATACTGATGAAATTCATATGGAACCACAAAAAACCCCGCATAGCTAAAGCCCTCCTGACTAAAAAAAAAGAAAATGGAGGGATTTCACACCCTGATTTCAAGCCGAAATAATTAAAACAGCATGGCAATAATTAAAACACTGGAACAAAAACAGACACAAAGACCAATGGAACCGAATAGAATACCCAGAATTAAAGCTGCATATCTATGAACAACTAATCTTTGACAAAAGAGCAAAGAAAATGCAGTGGAACAAGGACAGTCTGTTCAGCAAATGGTGCTGGGAAAACTAGACAGCTACATGCAAAAAAATGGAGCTAGACTACTACCTCACACCCTGCACAAAAGCCAACTCAAAATGGATAAAAGGCCTGGACATAAGACCTAAAACCATAAAGTTTATAGAAGAAAATATAGCAAAACACTACACGACATACATCTCAGCAAAATCTTTAAAGACACATCCCCCAAAGCGAAGGAAGTGAAGGACAAGATAAACAGATGGGATTACATCAAAATAAAAAGCTTTTGTACAGCAAAAGAGACATTAACCAAAATTAACAGACACCCTACTGACTGGGAGAAGATCTTTGCACACAACAACCGATAAAGGACTGATAACAAAAATCTACAAGGAGCTCACACAACTCAACAAAAACAAAGCCAACAATCCAGTCAAAATATGAGCAGAAGAATCTAAAAGACACTTCTCAAAGAAGAAAAGCAAATGGCCAACAGGTACATGAAAAAATATTCAACATCACTTATAATCAGGAAATACAAATCAAAACCACAATGAGATACCAACTCACACCTGTGAAAATGGCACACATTAAAAATACAGGCAACAACAAATGCTGGAAAGGGTGTGGAGAAAAAGGAACTCTTCTACATTGCTGGTGGGAATGTGAACTGGTCCAACCACTATGGAAAGCTGTATGGCTATTCAAACTGCTAAAACTGGAGCTTCCATACGACCCAGCAATGCCATTTTTGGGAATCTACCCAAAGGACACAAAAACACTAATCCAAAAGATACATGCACCCATATGTTCATTGCAGCACTGTTTACAATAGCAAAGGCATGGAAACAACCCAGATGTCCACACATAGAAATTGGATCAAGAAGATGTGGTACATATACACAATGGAATACTATTCATCATTCAAAGGTAAACACATGCAATTTGCAGCGACATGGATGGAATTAGAAGGTATCATGAGCAGCGAAATAAGCCAGAAAGAAAGAAAAAAATATTGAATGGTCTCACTTATAACAGGACCATAGGGAAACCAAATAGGAGAGAGATACTCAGCAGGGGAGTAGGAGGATAAAGGCACAAAATGGAGTAGAAAAGGACACAAGGGACCACGGAGATGGGTCACGGGTGAATTGGTGGTGGGTTACCCAAGGGGAACACAAAATTTAAAAGATATAAATAACAATAAAACACACACACACACACACACACACACACACACACACACGAAGAGGTCCATATGGGGAGTGCTGTATATCCCAAGAATAAGATGAGACTTCAAACAGATTTTGCAAAAAACTGGATGGAAATATAACTTAAACTCTGCTAAACCCAAACAAAACCACACATACAAACAAGTGAGTCTAGTACTGATAATCCATCATGTGTGTCTTCTCTAGGGAACATTCCACATTTAACTCACACTCTGATTTTCCTTTTATTACATAATTAATATTATCATTAAGATGCAGACACATGTGTGTGTCTACACACACACACACACACACACACACACACACACACTTCTCACAGCAACCTATGGAGTAAGCCTTGTTTTTGCCTGCATTTTACAAATGGGGTAAACAAGGCAGAGATATCTTAACTTGTCTGAAACCATACTCCTCATAAGAGGCAAGGAAGGATTCAAACCTAAGAGAATCTGGTTGAGAGCCTGGTTTCTAATCTGAATGAGGACTGCCTGTAGATTTCAGAAAGGTGGACGTGAGAGCACATGCCCTCAAGCAAGTGGGGCTAGAGGCTGGGCCTCAGAGTTTGTTCTCCAGTCTCAGAGCTGCAGGAGTATGGATTTTGGGTCCAAGTTGTGAACTATAAAATAAGAGAGAGAGATGGTGGCATATTCTTTCTGCTCTGTGACTTCCCCAATTCAGAGCATATTTGCAACCAGGCAGAGGGCTAGGGAGGAATAAAACACCCAACTCAAAACCTGGCTTTAAGCTTGGCCCAGTCCTTGTCTGTGTGATCCAAGACAGCGGGAAGAAAAGTGTAGAAGCTGCGATGTATGAGAATCCTTCTCAGTGCCCCTCACTACCTCTCAACACAAGCGCGTGGTCCTTGCAATCTCTCTTGTAAGAGCATCGTAAACTGATTTGCAGAGTTGAGTGAATCAGTGAAATGTCACTCTGGTGCCGTTCTCATTTGTTCCTGATTTTGTATGATTCCAAGTTCCACTCTGAGCCTGTCACACCTCACATCTGTCTCTTTATGGGTCTAAAATTAGCCCTTCTATCGCACCAGTAGGCACAGAGGACCGCAGAAGTGCCAGTTCTCAGACTTAAGAAGCTCGAGGCTCCCCTGAGCCCTTCTCCCTGTCACTGAAGGAGCAGAGCCTGGCGCGGATCACACACCCTGGCAGTTGACAACATTAAATATTCATATATGACTTGAAAGTCTCTCTGGGTAATTTTGCAGGCCTTCTTCTCTCCTGGTTGTTTTTCTTAGATTAAAGCTTTGCCAGCACTCCGAGGGCACACTCGCTCAGGCGCAAGGGCCCGGTAATGAGCAGCGCCACTTTGGAAGCCAGCTCTGCCAAGTCTAATATGAAAAGGGAGTGAATGAGATTTGACTGCCTCCTAAACTGAATGTCTGGAATTTCTTGGACCTGAAACAGAGCCCAGAACAAGGTCTGTATAGTAACATTCACTAGGTGTCAGTGTTTGACAAACTGTCGTGCCAACATTATTAGTTGAATGTTCGTTTTGGCAGAAATTGTCTATGGAAAATGCAATTAGGAAAAGTTGTGCAAATAGCAATTAGAAACTGAATAACCCACCTTATTCCTTTTATTCAGATTACGCTTGGCGACGAAACTGAAATAAAGCTCCTCAGGAAATAGCTTGCAGGCTGTCCCCTGTAGCCTCTGGAGCACACTGCACTGAGAATGGCAAAGGCAGGCTTGCCTGCTTCCTCTTCCTGCCACTTTCTCCCCTTTTTCTGGGCACTGTCCTGTCACTTAATGGCCATTAAGCCCAGGCTTCCCTCCGTGGCCATAGGCTGTTCTCATTGCCAGGGGGAGGAAAACCCTTTCCAAAGACTGGCTTTTGAACATGAATTCAGCCTTAACAAGCATTGAGCTGCTTTGAACAGAGAGACAGCAATCATATCAGCCCATTTATGATCTGGAAAGTACCAAAGAAGTTCATTTTTCTTTCAATCAATTCATTCAACCATAACGATGTATTGGACACTTACAGGGAGGCAGACGCTGTTAAGGTGCCACGGAAGTAATGGGAAACATTCCTGGCTTCACGGATGTTGCTTTTTAGTTAGAGAAGGAGAAATAAATTAAAAATTGAAGTAGAGAGAAAGCTAGAGACTTGTAAGGGCAATGGAAGAAAATAAAGAAGGGAAAGAAGAGAGGGAGATTCTGGTAAAGACATCACAGAGCTGGGGGACATGAACCAAAAACTGGAAAGGGGGAGAGAGTGATGCCCAACTGAGGAAATGCGTCCTGGCAGGGGCACTGGCAAAGGCAAGCACCTTGAGGGATGAATGTATCCAGAGGCTTCCAAAAAGAAGGAGGGTCAGTTGGAGAGGAATGAGGAAGGAAATGAAGTGGGAGTAGAAGGGGAGCGCACACGCGCCAGGATCTCTGGGCTGCCCTGAGGACCAGCCGTTACTCTGGGAACCTGGGAGCACGGTGAGCAGAGGAACAACAGGCTCTGACATCAGTTTTAACAGTTTCAAAGATAACTCCGTTGGGGACACTCTCCAGGGTCAGGGAGGTGAAGGGAGAAAAGGAGAGGCCAGTTAAGAGGCTACAGTAGTAACTCAGGGGAAGCAGTGAGAAGTAGGTGCTTAGCAAGAAAAAGATTCATGAAATATTTTGAACGTGGAACACGCCAGTGAGACTGTTTCTGAGGTGTGGGGAAAGAGAAGAGTCAGGAGTAATTTCAAAGATTTTGACTTGTGTAACTGTCATTGCCACTTCCTGATAGCGACCTGCGGGAGTTTACTTTTAGAGTTTCTACTTTTCACATGCCTCTTAGATATCCAAAGAAGGTAAAGTGTAGGGCATTTGATATACCCGTGTAGAGCTCAGGGAAAAGATCCAGCCCTGGAATATAAATTTGGGAACTGTCAGCATAAAGGTGTAACTTAAAGCACTGAGCTGTGCAAACTTGCCGTTAAGGGGCCTGCAGACCAAAGAGAAAGGTCAAGTACAGAGTTGCAGGACATATCATTATTTAGAGGTTAGGGTAAATAGGTAGAAGTCAACAAAAAGAAACAGAGGATTAACTAGGGGGAAGGAACAAGACCTAGAGTATGTGGTGGTCTAGAAACTCAGAAGAAAGGGTGCTCAGGGAGGAGGGAGTGGTCAGTGTGGATCAAAAGCTGGAAGCTAGACCTCTCTGTTGGCACAAGGTTTTAAGTCTCAGCACTATGAAGCTATCAGCAGCCACTGGAGCATGAATTCGATCCCCGGACAGGGAGCTTCCACATGGCGCAGCAGACTTCTGTCTAGCCCGCTGCTTCCCTCTGCAGTGTATTTCAGTAGATAATGCCTGTTTTGCTCCCTACTCTGTCTCTGGTGAATTCCCTAATCCAAGACCCTTAATTAAATGACAGAGCTTCTTTATCACATAAGGCAACGAACTCACAGGTCCCAATGATTAAGACGTGGACATCTCTGGGAGGCCATTATTCTGCCTGACACATGTATAGGCTTTTTTTTTTTTCCACATTTGGGAGAGTGGTTAAAAAAAACACATGAGCTGTATTTCTCACCAAATGCCAAGCGAGCTGTTTTTGCACTCACACGCCACTCTGTCACAGGGCACTTATTTGCTCTGTGATAAGGGCATTGGAGAGCTTGTAGAGAAAGGACGCATACAAGAATACTGAATCCTCAAACCAACATAAGTCAGGCACTCCATAAATCAGCTTCTAAATGAATCTGCAAGTTCCTAAACACCTGACAGATAAATAATGATGCAATTAAAGTTGTTTTTTCAAATCTAGATAAAGGTACATTCATTTCTGTCATGCACACACAGTGTTGTTAGACAACACTCACTTGCTGTGCAGTAAGGACATTATTTGTTGGGTGCTCCAACCCAGTGTCATTAATGTACAAGCTATAGACAGATATTCATATAGATTTGCAGTGTTTCATCCCTGAAAACTAAATTGTTCCTGAATTTATATACACAGAACATTACTACCCACTTCAAGGTGCCAGTTAGAACTTCGGAAAGAAAATAACCTAGAGTATCATTTTTCAGTTTTCTTGAGAGAAGGCTTTTTCAAACTCTTAAATTGACCACCAAAGTGTAATAGGCCTACAGTCAAGCTGTCTGGTTCAGACAGGGGGGTGGAGACTCAAGAACTAAGCCCACCCACCCTCTTTACCCTTCATAGGTGCACTGGCAACATCTCTGTGGAGTTCTGGCTTGTGCTATGGTTGGATGAATCTTGCAGTAATCTAGATGTCAAACTCACAAAACAAAGAAAAAATACAGATATTTTTGTACGCACGAGTCTGGAAAAAGGGAAGCTGATTAGTGATTTGTCAGTGATAGAACAGCATCTTGCCTACAATAGGAAATCTGGAAGAGCTGTTATATAAAATATTAGCCAGAATAAAGACATTAATTTTCCAATATGGGACCATTATAATGAACTCGTGTGCAACACTCTTGTAGTAATACCTTTATAACTAACAGGCTTATTTAGGCAGACTGGGTGAATTTACAAAGGAAGCACCATATTAACTGTTTTGGAGAATATGTTGCAACATGGAACAATTAAAAATATTAAATGTGAACTTCTAATAAATGTGTTAAAATTCATGGACTAGTCAGTCAGATTCCCAGTATATAAAGACGCACAATGTTTCTGTCATTTTAATCCCTTTGCCTTTCTATCCTCCGTCCCATCTCACTGGCCCTGCAGAACTGGAAGGGCCACTGCTCTTCCATCCCAACAAACCCAGACTCACAGGCGTGCTCTGCAACACACAGCATCTTTGTTATCTAGCCTGTACTCCATCCAATCTGAGTTCAAAATGATGTTTATGGTCATTTCCCTCAAGTCTACTTTTAATATCCATGAAGCCACAATATTTATATGGTCTTCCTAATTTTATCTCTTGGTTCTCAGTTAGTGAAAATGACAAGGAATTGGCAATGTTTGTAATCCCCCAATTGGGTTGATGAATTGTTTTTTATTTAATGCGCTCAATTGAGAAACATTTCTTAGATAATTTGGCTTTTAAAAAATATCATCAAAATACTTTCTTTTCTGTTTTTAGTCATTGCCTTGGTTCCATCTGTCAAAGGGACTCTGTGTTGTTTTTTTTTTTTAACAACTGTTCTAATGTTGAAAGTAAACCAATAAGTCTCGATTATGATTTGACTTGGCTTCAGTTATTTTTAATGCTTTAAACTGACTTAAATCTTTCGGATGAAGTGGAGCAATCCACATAATTGGCTGCTGATATGGAAATTAGAAAGTAAATTATCCAGGTATAGCCACACAAACTGGATTAGAGAATAAAATGATTGAAATGTTGGCTTGAGATACTGCAATGCAGCCAAAGTATCATTCATAGTGGATCTGTAATCTGGAACCCCAAGTTGGTGGTTTGGCTGCTAGAAGAAGCTCACAGAGGTAAGACTACTCATTCAATCCCCCCTTTTGCAACCCAGGAAGCCAGTGTTTATGAAGTCTTGGGTAAGAAAACAGGCAACATGATGAATGCAGAGACTGGATTCTGGTTCCTGTGAACACCCCTCCGCTGAACTGGAAATGCTGCAGTCATAACTAATGAAAAGCAAGAAACCATTCTCCTGTGTGACACTAGATGGACTCTGACATATTGAGTAATGGCCTGGAAATTAATAAAAAATTTCATGTAATAGGCAGGATGCTCCAGAAAAATGACTGTATACTAGTTTTTGCATGGATGTATACATGTGAGAGAGAGAATGGAATGGTTTATGTGATCATGGGGGATCCACAAATCTGCAGAGTAGGCCAGCAGACTGGAGATGGAGGGAAGAACTGTTGTATTCTTGAGTGTGAAAGGCATTCTGGATATAGAATTCCTTTTTCCTCAGATGACCTCAGCTTTCTCTCTTAAGGCCTTCAATGAATTGGATGAGGTCCATCCACATTTATTATTTATCTGCTTCATTCAGCCTACTGTTTTAAATATTAATTACATCTGAAAAATACCTCACAGCAACATCTAGACTGCTGTTTGACCAAACTTCTGGGCACTACAGCCAAGCCAATTTGACACTTAAGATTAATCATCACATCCTAGTAACCTTTATTTTAGTTCCTTTATTTATTGACTAGAAATGTTTGCTGAATTCTACTCTATGCTAAGTACTCTCCTAGACACTAAGCCTACAGAAGGAAGTGAGACTGACTGGGTCCTTGTTCATGGTCCTCAGCCCAGCCAGGAATATGGACAAGAAAAAACACAAGCCATTAAATCAGGCTTTGCCTACTGTTTAGGAATTTTGGCTGAAGCCTGAGAAAAAAATGAGATCACTATTTTGATGTGATAGAGAGAAGGGCTTGATTTTTGTAGTTGTGAACAAGTCACATAACATATAGTATAATAAATCTTTTATTTCAAAGTTAATTGAGAAATGCAAAATTCTCAAAATTGCCTAAAGTTTTCAGAATGTTTAATTTGTATGGTATTCAAGGGGTATTATTTCTATCATTAAGATATTTCTATATAGGCAAGATAAATACTCAAGATGAAAATACCTGTCTAAGTATAGCATTATCTGCTTAGCTAAATTTCAGCCAATGTTCTGAACAACTGTAAAAGATTCATGTTGCCTGTCCTGTAAAAAGACAATGGCCAGAACACAATCATCCCATTTGGCTCGGTGGTCCGAAAGGCTAACATGGATCATGGTCTTATACAAAAATGTCTTGGGGGAATTCTCTAGGCATTCTCATTCTGTCCTTTCTTTCTTTTTTTTAAAAATATATATTTTTATTGCTATTTATATCATTTACATTTTGTATTCCCCTTGGGTAACCCACTACCAATTCACCCATGATCCATCTCTGTGGTCCCTTGTGTCCTTTCCTACTCCATTTTGTGCCTTTATCCTCCCCCTCCCCCGCTGAGTGTCTCTCTCCTATTTGGTTTCCCTATAGTCCTGTTATAAGTGAGACCATTCGATATTTTTCTCTTCCTTTCTGGCTTGTTTCGCTGAGTATGATCCCCTCTAATTCCATCCATGTCACTGCAAATTGCATGTGTTTATCTTCTTTGAATGCTGAATAGTATTCCATTGTGTATATGTACCACATCTTCTTGATCCAGTCATCTATTTTTGGACATCTGGGTTGCTTCCATACCTTTGCTAATGTAAACAGTCCCGCAGTGAACATACAGCTGACTAAAAAGAAAGAAAACGGAGGAATTTTACTCCCTGATTTCAAACTATACTACAAAGCCATAATAACTAAAACAGCATGATACTGGAACAAAAACAGACACAAAGACCAATGGAACCGAATAGAATACCCAGAATTAAAGCTGCATATCTATGAACAACCAATCTTTGACAAAGGAGCAAAGAAAATGCAATGGAACAAGGACAGTCTATTCAATAAATGGTGCTGGGAAAACTGGACAGCCACATGCAAAAAAATGAAGCTAGACTATTGCCTCACACCCTACACAAAAACCAACTCAAAATGGATAAAAGACCTAGACCTAAGACCTGAAACCATAAAATTTATAGAAGAAAATATAAGCAAAACTCTACATGACATACATCTCAGCAAAATCTTTAACGACACATCCCCCAAAGCAAAGGAAGTGAAGGACAAGATAAACAGGTGGGATTACATCATTCTGTCCTTTCTGCCCCTTATGTGGAATACGGATTAGTAGTGCAGGCAATATTACTGATGAACTTTCCAAAAGGTAGGCAGAATTATCTAGAATGAAAATGATTAGTTTAATCTAGCAAAATTCTAGAGGTTAAGGAAATCAGCTCTGAATTCAGACTGCTTATTTTTGGAGTGACTTATGAGTTATGTGATTTTAGGTAAGTGGCTCCACTTCTCTGTGTTTCATTTTGCTAATTGGAAAAATAAAGACAATACACTGCCCATAGCAGTGTATTATCATAATAAAATAATATATGTTAAGAAACTAGTGTAATCCTGGAAGTGAGCATATTCAATTATATATTTATAAAGTATACATGTGTAGGTATATATGTTGTAATATATATACACTTATGATTATATATGGTGTATTACTTATATACTCATCATGTGTATAAATAGTACAAGTATATAAAAATGAAGATTTATTTTAGTCTTCCATTTGAAATTTATATAGCGGCTCCCTGGTGGTGCAAGGAGTTAAGTCTCAGCACTATGAAGCTACCAGCAGCTACTGCAGCATGAGTTCGATCCCAGGCCAGGGAGCTTCCCATGTGGCGCAGCAGAAGTCTCCTATCTCGCCTGCTGCTCCCCTCAGCAGTGTGTTTCAGTTGATCTGCCGGTTCTGCTCCCCACTCTGTCTCTGGAGAATCCTCTCAACTCCCCCACCCCCCACATCTGGCCTACACCCCAGCTGTTTTATGCATAAATAAATAAATCTTTAAAAAATAAATTCATATAGTGGGACAGTATTTCCTGGACAATATCTCTCTCTGAAAAGACCACATGTATGAAAAGTCCATCCTTTGGTCTCTTTAAGTTCCAAACAATTTTCAATTAAGGTATTAGTATGTACAGCTCCAAAGTTACCCAAACTCTGCACTTGATCCTAGATCAAATTTTCTTCTCTGTCACATTTGATAGGAGGCCCTTTCCTCTTCACCAAGGATTTCACCTCCTTCAGTGTGTTCTAGTGTTTTTGGAACATTTCAGGGTCATCGTTGGAGGTGAGAGGATCAGGAGAAAAAGGGAAGTTTTACATAATGAGAGCAGTTGTTTTCATGGAGTGCACCACCCTTTCAGTACCAGTCATATAACTACAGTCACTTCCTGGATCAGGTATTCTTAGCTTGGAGACCAAGGCAAACCTCTTGAAATGACATGCACTATTCTCCTTATACCTGAATATGTGTTGTTGAGGATGCATGTGTTCATAAATTTCATTCATTCCTAGGTAACAAACAAGCAAATCCAGTTGTACATACAAATCATATTCAGGGAAAGCTAGACTGAGTATGTACCCCTGCTTCTATAGTAAAGGACAACTCAAAAGAAGGGGAGATTTATGGGATGGAAGAGATTTTCTTTAATAAAAGGCACATAAGAAAACTGAGGAGTTGTGAATACATCTGTACTCTGAGTTTGCAGAACAAATTACAGAGTTTATAAATACCTACTTTGTAGAGTGATAATAAAAGCAGAAATGATACAATAAAGTAGTATGCTTTGTGCTCCTTTGTAGCTGATATTGTTTTATTTGTCTTTTACCAAAATAGCATAAATAGCTGGTCTCTTTTTATTTCTCATTCTCCCCTACTACTTTCTTTCATTCTAACATCATTCACTTATCTGAATGATCATCCTCAGTTTCCTAAGATCTTTCTTTCAGTTTTCTCCCTAAGCTTTCATAAGATTTTAGCAGGAATTCATTAACAGAAAAACTCTTCATTTGCCTAAATATACTTGCAATCACACACACGGTTGGAATGTTTTAGAGTATAAGTATTTAATTTAGGATAATGCTTCGCAAAAATCTAGAAATAGTTCCTTTCTTCTTTATTTTTTTCTTTTTTCTTAAACAGATTTTAAGAACCTATTTAGGGTATTTCTTTTCTTTTATCATAAAGAAAATATAAAACATTAAAAATACTTGGGAATGACAGAAATGTTAACACTGTTTCTGCCTAATGAGGCTTATGTGTGACTGAAAAAAAGAAGCTTTGTTTTGTAGTTATTGTCAATACATGATTACCTCCTTATACTACTGAATCAATGAACACATGTCTGGCAAAACCACTGTCCTTGTTGCTGCAGTCATCATAACTATCTGGACAATAACTGCCTAATATCTCATCAGGAATATAATTTTGCCTTCCCCTTCTGTTGGTTACTGTGATGCTTTAATTTTCACTCTGTTATAGCAAATAATAACATTTTATTAGATTCATGGCTTTTAGACTCAATGCACAGAAACAGCACAGCTGGAAACTTCTTTTCCTATGGAAATGTTTCTCTGTGCTATCATAAGAAACCATTAAGTTGACCGACATTATGGTCCACCTTCAATAGGCTAGATAAATCTTCTGTGTTTATTAAGCTAAATATATTTGACCTATGCCATCAGGAGTCACGCTATTTTAAGACAGATGACCCCATGAAACGACCAAGAGCCATATTGGGACTACTGCAGAGTGTGTGAAAAGTGGCCACTACTAATTTGGGAGCCTCTTAGAAATAACCAAGAGCCTCTTAAACGTATAGGTGGGGTTATGTGAAGGAAACAAAGAAGACAGGGGGCAGCTAGAAGCAGACAGTACAGTCTTATCTATCTTTTCTTCCTGGCTCAGACTTCATGGAAAGTTTTTTTGAAGGAATTGAGAGTGTGTATCTTAGGGAAAATATCCACAGCATATTTATAGAAGATCACTCTGGTAAGCTCTTGGCAAGCCTTAAGGATCATAGCTGTCATCTTTGCCTATCCTTCATAGTCTGGAGAAAATGAATGATGATAATGTTACTCATCTACAAGAGTTCAGTTTTCTCCATAAACACAGCTGTGTCATGAGTTAAGCAAACCCAATATGTGAAAATGTGGACTGACTGAAAAATAAACTGAGATGATTATTTGCACCATAAAAGAATTCTGTGCTTTATAAATGATTCATTATGGAATTATTTTGAATAGTGAAGTCTCTTAATGATCTTGCAATACAGTTATGTTTATAAGACTGTGATCAGCATGCAAATTTCTAAGGCCTCAGCAATTACATAAAGAAAGGTATAACCAAACTATTGAGTGACCCTTTTCTTTAGTGAAGGAATCTGTTTATTTTTACAAAGAAAATCAGTTTTAAGTTATTACCTTAATATTTAGACATGAATTTAGATTTAAGCTAACTTTCTTCTTGAGTTGATTCTATTGGAAAATAATTATTTCAATGCTAGTCAAAATAAATTTGCCTGTTTGACCACCTAATTCTAGAAAATAATAATAGAGATATTATTTTAGTAAGAACATGGCTTATAACCACATCACTGCATTTCCAACATGGAATTTCATCTAGGGAAAATTCACTCTTCATCATGGTAATATAGAGAATAGAGATGAAGAAAGTGGACTGCAGTATGAAAAGACTTTAATCACTTCCCCACTTTACAGTACACATGTATACTCCATTTTCCAGAAGTCAGCTTATGATATGTAATTGCTTGCCAAACAAATATGTGACTTGGAGATGGAAGCAGACAATGAAGAGCAAAAAGAGAGGGACATTCATAATACAGGAGAAGTATCAAGAGAAACTGTTAAGTGTTGATGAAACTTCAACAATTATCATTCAAGCTCCAAGAGGCATTACCACAGCTAAAATGAAGATACTTATCAAAAATTGGGACAAAAGAGAAATGACAACGAAGTCTTCTTTCTATAAGGAAGAAGTAATCAAAATACTGTTTGAAGTTTTAAGATCAAGTAAGTAGCACAACAGAGCGAGCATCTTATTCAAACTTGCCAATGAAACTACCAGAACTAAAACAGAGGTGGATAAAGGTGACTTCTTGTTGAAGCAGAAAAGGGGTAAGAAAGAACATTGTGCACAAAGTTGTTTTTCAGCAGAATACCTTTACTTTATACCTTTTAAAAACTTTATTTCTTCTCTAAAACTGTTTACTCCTCTCTTTATTCCTCTTTTAAAACTGTTCCCCCAAATATATCAAAGATACCTAAAAGCCTACTGTGGAATGTTAGTTGCATCATGTGCAAGATTCTGCTAGTATTAATACTAATTGAATTCTCCTTTGAACAATTATCAAACACACCTGAATGTACATACACACAGAAAAGCAAAGGCTTAAAATATTTAATCATTTTACTTTGAGCCTTTGAACAGCTTACATATGTCAGGTTGATATCCTGGTCAATGGGAACTCATTAAGTTCTATCAAGAAATGAAGGAAACTGATGTTTGATCTTCTGAATGTTATAAGAAGTTTGAAAATGTTAATTATTTTAACTTATATGTTGCATGAAACAGGCTCCAAAAAAAATCAAGTTATTATAGCCTCACTGATCAAATATTTTGCATCAGATTTAATCAGAATACCCTCAATAAACTCACAAGGCACTAATTCATCTCTCTTTTCTGGTATACAGCTATTGTTTCTCTTATTAAATCATTCACACAGAGACACAAAATAATTTTTTCCCCAAAGGAAGTAACAGAAGAGCATCACTGGACCATCTGTGAGCAATTTCACATCTGAAATGTATAGGTCAGGAACAAAAACACGTAATCGATGGCTCAGGGTCAAAGTCTACATCCTGAACAAAGAGGTAGACATGAACCAAAGCAAAGGAAACACTACATTCTTTTCTTTTGCTTCAGCTTCTAGAAACAATGAACTCAGGGTTGTATGGGAAGGAGATGGGGAGATAAGAGCTTTCACATGTGATCCTTCTTATTAATCTGGTACAGATTTTAAAATGGGTATATGTACCTCTATCGAGCTACTGTTAGACGTTATTAAAAGATCTTTGTATGTGGTCCACAGAGGAGCAGAAAAAAATATTTTATTGGATCAAACAGAAAAATAAAAAGTTAGGCAAACCAGAGTTTTAGTCTAACTTGCATGTTTGTATTCCTTGTATGTACTGGAACTAGTCTACTGAAATGGTCCCGAATAGAGAGAAAGGAATAAAGATAATGAGAGAGGAAGAAAGGAGGGCAACAGGATGAAGAGGGAGAGTAGACATGAACTTATATTTATATTATGACATTTCTTTCTTTCTGGAATTTATTTTTATTTTATTTTTAAAAAATTAAAAAGATTTATTTATTTTATGCATACAAGAGCTGGGGTGTAGACCAGAAAGGTTGGGGGGTGGTGAGAGGAGTCACCAGAGACAGAATGGGGAGCAGAACAGGCAAACTGACTGAAATACACTGCTGAGGGGAGCAGTGGGTGAGACAGGAGAGGTCTGCTGCACCATGTGGGTTAGATCTAACTTAAATTGTAGTGGCTGCTGATAGGGTCATAGTGCTGAGATTTAACCCCTTGTGCCACTAGGGAGGCCCTCTTTCTGGAATTTATAACTTACCAAATGTATAGAGCGTTTTATTTCAGAACAGATTCTATTTAGAGCCTAGGTTTCTTGCTGATGTAATTTGTTCTCAACTTATGGGTTGAGTTATATATATACATATTTTTTTTTAAAGGAAACTTTTTTTTTAACATACAAGTTGGGGTACAGGCCAGAGGCGTGGGGCAGCGAGAGGGTTCACCAGAGACAGAGTGGGGAGCAGAACAGGCAGATCAGAAGTACACTGCTGAGGGGAGCAGAGGGCGAGGCGGGAGAGGTCTGCCCCACCATGTGGGATTCTCCCTGGCCGGGCGTCGAACCCGCGTCGCCGCTGCCGACAGCTCCACAGCGCAGCACTCAACCGCTGAGCCACCGGGGAGGCCCAAGTTATATATATATATTTAAAATATTTATTTATTTATGCATACAATCTGGGGTACAGGCCAGAGGCGCAGGGCAGCAAGAGGGTTCACCAGAGACAGAGTGGGGAGAAGAATAGGTAGATCGTGGGAAATACACTGCTGAGGGGAGCAGCGGGTGAGGCAGGAGAGGTCTGCCACGGGATATGGGAATCTCTCCAGCCGGGTATCAAACTCGTGTCGCTGCTGCGGACAGCTCCACAGCGCTTAACTGCTGCGCCACCAGGGAGGCCCCTGGGTTGAGTTGTATTCCCGGAAAATTTGTAGGTTGATGTACTAATCCCTATCTCCTCAGAATGTCACCTTATTTGGAAATAGGGTCATTGCAGGTGAAATTGGTTAAATTACAACAAGGTCTTACTAAGGAGGGGTGTGCTCCTAATCCAATGTCTTACAAAAAGGGGAAATCTGGATGTAAAAATAGGCATGGTGGAAGATAACTAGAAGAACCACATAGAGAAGATGGTCACCCACAAGTCAAGGACAAAGACCTGAAACACATCCTTCTTTTCATCTGAGTTTTGAATTTAGTCGCCAGAACTGTAAGACAATACATTTCTGTTGTTTAAGTCACTCAGTTTCTGTCTTGCATTATGATAGCCCTGGCAAATCTATATAGATAACTAAGACAATTTCACTTTTCTCACTAAAACTTAAAGGGCCTAAAACACACTAAACATTGAATTAAGCTAGAGGTAGAATGATGGGATGCTCAGTCCCTGCCCTTAAGGAGTTCATGATCACAGCTACTTAGTGGTTACAGCCAGCAGAACATTCTTTTATCACCCTAATTGAGGAGAATGTGGAGGGAAAACACCACTGTCCCACTTGTAAAGACAAAGAACAAAAGAAGAGAGATTAAGTGACTAAAGCAGAACACCACAAGCGTGAATTGAACTTTTCTCACTTAATTTTCTCAGGAACAAATGGTTTCATGTGTGATTTAAGGGTAAAGGGGAATGGAAATGAAAAGTCTCTTCCTTCACTAGGTGTCACTGGGGATAGACTATTATCTAGTATGTGAAATGTTGAAATCCAAACATTTGCCTCATTCTGCCATTCCCTTTCTTTATCCTTATTTTTCCTTATTTTTAAAAATTTTCCTCTCACCATTTACTGTTTCTAAGATGCTATGTTTGGCGAACTCAACAATAAATAATAGTAATTGCTAGAAAAATGCAAAGGGAATAAGAATAAAATTGAATTATATAAACATAAAGATGACTAGAAAATGTATTTGAAATGAAGAGAATTTGCTGTATTTAATTATTTCCTTAGTAGAAATATTTGTTTCATGCTAGTCAACTATCAGATGATTTGCCATTTTCACTCTAAGATCTTAGAAATAGTTAAGTCACCCTTGAAATGACATCATCTATGCAGAACTGTCTATACTTTTATAGATTGTCTGGTATTTTTACTAAGTTTTATAATATGGTTCCCATGAAGTCACATACACGATTCATAGTCAAGTATTTTGGGTGTGTTCAAACTGATCCTTCAGGATATTGAATAAAAATTTTAGTTTACTGTAGAGATTCCAAAACTTCCCACTCTGCTTTACTGTATGACTCTACCAACAGAGTTTACATTGTGTTAGATACAAGCATTAGGAAAGCAATTTGGTTTTGTTTCAAGTATTTTTTAGTAGATAAAATATTTTTTTCCAGTAGAGGGCAGTGTTTCCCAAATTTTAATTTTATTGGATCTGGGAAATAGAATAGTCTATTCCCTGACATAATATTAAAACAAACAACAACAACAATGAAACCTTTTTCAATAACTATTTAATTCAGAATTTTGAAGACAACATATATGAAGTTTTTCATATAGCCTGTAGATTCTAAGAGAAGATTGGAGAAATTGATAAGGCTGTGTAATAAAACTTTTAGGGCTTTGGATTGTTTACTGAGCTTCAGAAATTATCTGGTCTTCAAATTTTTCACTGACCCCTTTCAAACAGTCCATTTTTGTATATTTTCTGGATATTCTGGGCATAGAGAAAGCAACCTGTAACTCTTTGTATTGCTACAAGACAGAAAAAAATATGCGTAAGGATAGTTCTAGAAAAATACACATTGGCTGATGAGATGATTACCTCTGAATAGGAGACAGGTTTGAGGAACGGTGATGGAAATGCTATTAACTTTCCACACTTATACAGTTTAAGTTAAAAAAAAACACATTGCGCATCATTAAATTTTTAAATACAAGGATCAGATGGCAGCTTCCATTTCAACTCAAGTACAGTTTTGTAGCACTCTTTCTAAAGAAATTGTTAAAAACAATTTTCAAGAAAAGCGTTTGTTTGTTTTATATATACATATACATATATATATAAACATACACACACATACGCATACAATGATAGATACTGGATTCAGAAGTAGAAAACGCAAAATAAAATAAATATTACCAGTGGGGATTTTTATACTACTGATATAGATAATTTGGGAATGTTTTACAATCTGAAAATATTGTCTCCAGTGAGAAGAAACTTTTACCATCCCTGAGTTCTACATAAAAAAGTTCCTAATCTAGATACATTTAATAATTAAAATAGAAAATTAATTAGAATTAAGGAAAAACTGGGGCCTCCCGGGTGGCGCAGCGGTTAGGCGCTGCGCTGTGGAGCTGTCGGCAGCGGCAACGACGCGAGTTCGACGCCCGGCCAGGGAGAATCCCACATGGCCCGGCAGACCTCTCCTGCCTCGCCCGCTGCTCCCCTCGGCAGTGTATTTCTGATCTGCCTGTTCTGCTCTCCGCTGTGTCTCTGATGAACCCTCTCGCCGCCCCACGCTTCTGGCCTGTACCCAGCTTGCATGTATAAATAAAAAATAAATCTTAAAAAAAAAAAAAAAAGAATTAAGGAAAAACTGTTCATTAGATTAAAATGAACATAGTAACTTAAATGAACAAACTTTGATTTGTTATCACTTTTGGTAAGAACTCAAGTTCAGAGAGTTATTGAACGGCCTAGCAGGCCAGACCGTTCATTAACTAGGAGATCTATGAAAAATTAATGTCACCGGAGCATGATTCATTCCTGTAAATGCCTAAATTCTAACATGTGAAGCCAACATACTTCCAGTCTATTCCATTGTTATGCCCCTAACCCTTTCCCATGACCTCAGTTTCTGATGAGACTTTAGGCAATGAACTAACAGGCATATAAGCCATGTGATATTTTCTGCTTCCCAGGTTTAATTGATGAATTTTAAAGCTGTGGGAAATTTGTCAATGATGGGAAGTAAACTGAGTATTGGGTAACTTATTCTTTCTGAGTAATTACCTTTCCTAAATGAATTATTTTGCTTTCTAGACCTCTATGTGTATCATAGGTCAGAAAGAGGAGGTTTCCAAATTTAAACTATCCCTGGTCAAAAATCTCAGGTACTTGGAGCAATCTACAAAATATTAGCATGGGTTATCTATGTGGAATAAATAAATAGGATTATTATTTCATATTTGTAAAGTCATTCAACAATACTAACTTTACTCTCCTCTTAAGTCTATTTCAAATTATGGATAAGGTGTGTTTGGGTGTGACAAAGCTGATGAATGAAAATGGCCAAAAGTGAAATCTGTTGCCTGGGTAATTCTGTGAGCTTGATGGCTTAATAGCAGCATGAGATAACAAGTCTAGACTATATAAATTGAAATGTCATTATTTGCTTTAGAATAATGTGAAGATCTGGAAAATGCATTCAACTAATTCATTTTGGACAGATGCAAACTCCAGAAAACTGACCTGTGGGATAAATGCAGATTCTAACACTCATTCATTAATAGTAGCACTCCTGGATGATATTCAGATTTTAAAACTAATTAAATTATGCCTTGAGCTAGGTTTTTCAAGCCGACAAATACATGCTCTTCAGTCTCTTCTTAAGTGGATGGTCTGGGGTGAAATGAACTAAGACCATCTCTGTTATCCGTTCTGCTGATCTGAGTTTGAAGTCAAACCTGTGCCAGAGTCAGGTTCCTTTCAAGGAACGGAAAGATCTTTCCCTTTGCCAGGCCACAAGGTGGGGCATTAAGAATGCAATGACATATTCCAACTGGAAATGTACAAAAACCTCAGAGCTGAGCAAAAGAGGAAACTGAGGCCATTTCTGGTTGAAGGGTCATTGGGCTTCTTCCAATGTTCCCATTTCCACAGATCTGTTTCAAACCATGATGACTCTCAAGTTCTCCTCGTCTTGCCAGGTCTGTCTAAAAAAAAAAAAAATTCCTGGCCTACTGATTCCCTGAGAATAAAAGTTCACTGGCAGGAGCACCTTCAAGTTCTCCACTTTCCTGCTACAAAATTAAACTTATGCTTACTGAATCTTACCTCTTTTCTCAAAAAGAATTGCCTCTATAACTTTTTTTGTGATTTAATCATTCAAATCCATTCAATTATTCTTTCAAAACCTTGATCCATTAACTAGTACCTTATTTGCCCTCAATATAAAAGCAAACTCACATTTTTCATATGCAAAAACAACCACCACCACCAAAAACCAAACCACTCTTTATTTGTGCCCTACATCCCTAAATATCATCAATACATCAACATATTTCTTTACAAACTTTTAGTAAGCAGTTTCTACTTCCATTCTGTTATATTGACTTTGGATCAATGTCTCAACCAGCTATGGCCTACTTGAGTTTTCAGTGCATATACTCTTGCAAAGCCTCTAATGCACAGATGCATAGGTACGTTTATCTCTAACCAGTCCCCTCCACACTTGAAATTTCTGTAGTATCTGACACTGACCATGCCTGAAATTCTCTCCATGAACACCGTGGCATCACATCTCTAAGATTCCCTCCAGTTTATTAAATCACATCTCTTTAACTGTTCAGTGCATCAGAAGCCCTTGGAATGTAGATCTGTATATTCTACAAAATGTTTGTGATACAGTAAGTCTGAGGTAGGACTTGTACATTTCTAACAAGTACTGACTCTGATGCTGCTTAAATGGACATGTTCCATTCTTTTTACCAGTGTTGTTTCTATTTTATACTCTGTTATGAAGAGTATATTGAGTTAATTTGAACATATTATTAATTTACCTATTGTCACATATCATCATTGGTCATTTGTATTTGAATGACCTGTCCTGGCTCTATATTAAAGGGCTAAGCCATTTTGTTACTGTAGCCTGTCTGAACTTTCCACTTGGTATAACTGGTCTTTGTATATACGTCAGATAGTCTTGCCAGGCTGGAAACTCCTTAAAGGCCTGAGCTGTTCATCAGTCATGCTGGTATCCCTGGCACCTACACAGTTTACAGCAGCTAGAAGGCTTCAATAAATGTTTAGTTTGAATTGAAGTCCCATATTAAGACAAATGTCATATAGTAAAATGGGCAGATAGCCATGAGACCAGAATTTCTAGCCCATGTGACTGGGACTGTGTATCTCACGTCTTCTTCCCAGCATCACTAGAGTTGGAATAAAAGCTCAAGGGCCATTGATTTACCCTAATGAATAGCTCAAAGAAAAGGTCACAAATTAAGTTTGCATAATAAATTTCTGACACCGAACTCACCCACTTTGATTTTTCTGTTGGGAATGGATATGCGCCTTTGCCTTTGCCAGGATATAATGTGGTCCTCACTTCTACCATAGAGCCCACCCCAGCTATGCAATTAACATTTGTCAAGTGCTGTTACCTACCTGGGTCTCAGTCTCCTTATTTTTAAAACTGGTAAAACAATATCCCCTACCTCATAGTCTTCAATCAGGGCTTTCAAAATACTCTCTCAAAGAAAATTCCAATGTCATTCTCGCCTTCTTCTATTTAAGTATCTAAACAAGTTAGTTTAAATAGTAAATGAGTAAATACTAAAGGGTGCTTAATGGATAGAAACTATTTATAATGTTAACTATATTTTGCATTTATTCCAAGAATTCGTAGCATAGAACTCCAAAAGCGAAGATTTACAAGGTGTTTGTATATGTTAGAATGTCCATCTTCATATATAATCATTAGAAATGAAAAATTATTACTCACAATTGAGCCTACAATTTCTGAAAAGGTTTTCGAGCTCTTTAGATACTGGAAACATGCTTTACTCACATTTAAACTGACTTATGGGAACAGATCCATTTGTCAGTACATTTCTATATGCTACACGAGCAAGCAAGGTACCTTTATCATATTGTAGTCCTTAATAATGGACATGGGAGTGAAAAATGCTATTATGCTGGAAATTGTATTGAATCTGTTTCCCCTTATTAATAAAGATTACGTTTTTCTTTAACCCACAAACATGTTAAATTGTCCTCTGGGAAAGAAGAAAACAAAAGTAATTTGACATAAAAATCTAAAATCATTCAAACCACTTTATTCACCCCACACAGCTGTCTTAGCCAAAATATTTTCCTATTTGAAGCTTAATTTTATTCTGCATTTAGAAAGTATCCATTCATTCTTGTAGCATTCCAGGGTTTTAAGGGAGATAATTTCAAAACTATCCTCACTTCACCCCCTGAAATCTGAGACTGTAAAGGGAATCTGAGACACCAAGAGGTTAAATGGCTTTCTCAGGACCACACACCACGTTAGGGTCAGGGCTGAGGTTAGAAACTGCAAGTTTCTCCATTTCTTTCTTAAGTGTTTCATGGGGCTACCCTTTCTATTTATTTAGGTGTAATAACTGTGCTGGTCACCAGTGAGTGGGGTTTCACAGTGTGACAATAAGACATTTAAAAGACGACCTTTTAAGAAAGCATTTTGTGTCCTTTGCGTAAAGTAACACAGATACTCTCAAAATAAATCCTTCCCTCCATTTGTCTGGAGTGGATGTCTCTGTGTGTCAACAGAGCAGGTAAATGGCATCAGGACATAGCCTTGTCTTGCTTAGTCCTTTAGGAATATCCTTTCCCACGACCATCTAGTCTTAAAATTTTGCAAGAAATCTACAATGCATCTCCAAATTGTACTTTGAAAGTGAAAAATACTACTATCCGCGGTAACATTTGTGATATAATCAACTAGCTGATAGCTTTGATCAGGCAGGGACACAATGTACAATAGAGTAGGTTGTGAAAGTGGCCAAAGTGGCAAGTCATTTCCATCACAGTCTACAGGGACGGTGTCCTTTGTAGTTACACACACTGCACACCATATGTACCCGCATGCCATGATCCTAAAGGTTACATTTATGCTCACAATTGTCCAGCTCTGTCCTTTTGCTCAGCCCACAAAAGACGAAACTATTGACTATGATATGTGCAACAAATGTTTAAGAAAATGCCAAAAATATATAGCAATGATAAAAATTTGCTCTTGGATTTTTTTCTTAATCTTTTACTTAATCACTTTTTAAAAATCATTTCTCTTATGTCTCTTATCATTGCCACAGCTCCATTTTGCCACTGGAGTTTTCACTGTATCATTTGTTTTTCTTTCCTTTACTTTTCTCCTCGAATTAAAAAAAAGGCAATGTTCCTGTATTACATTAGAATTCTCAATAATGAGAATGAGAAGCAAAAGTCAGTAGGTTGAATAGTGTGTCGAATCTATTTTGTTCTTTAGTAATAAAATTTTTGCTTTGTTTCACCCACAAACAAATTAAATTATTACCTGGGTAAGTTAATTTTACTTGGATTTAGCTATTATTGGTCTCCACCAGTAAGTCCTTCTCTCCTTTCCTAATGCTTATTAATTCACTTTATTACTAGGTTGGTTTTGTTTTTGTTTGTTTTTTTTTTGAGTTGAGTTGAATAAAGATAGGAAATACTAAGTCAGGGCATTGGCTCTAATTAGTCCTTCTGCATTTGGGTTTAAAGTGGTTATGAGTGCAGATCTTCGGTTGCGTCATCTGAAAGATGAAAGGGATGGGTCAAATGATCCCCAGTGCTTCTTACAGTTTTCAAGATGTGGTTACTAATGGATATTTTAAAAATAACATTATATTCATTGTAAGTTATCTGTCATTTAAAGAGATAGATACATCTGACATATATTGATTTTTAGGTTCCACTTACCCAATAGTCTAAATTATAGTTGGAAAAGTACTTAGGGTCAGAAATCTTGAGAAACAACCACTGCCCAGAGTGTCAGGGAGGTGAATGGAAAGATGATCTAGGCTGGTAAGCAGCAAAGGAGTCCAGTTACTATTATTATTATCATTCCGATTACTACTACTACTTATTCTTACTAGCTATGCCATATGGCTTACACTAAGTCTACTTCCTCATCTGTAAAAAGAAGATGATATCTAAATGCTAGGGGATTTTTTAAAAAACTGTAATGAAATCGTGTGTATGACAACATCTGATACAGAGGCAACATTCAATAGGTATTCATTTCCCTTCAACCCCTTTGATAACTCAAAGTTTTCTGTCATATAAATTTTTGTGTGTGTAGAACTAAACTTTAAAACACTTTTAATGTGGGTATGACATCTCTTGAGTCATAAGTAATAGCATGAATTGGTGGACTCATTAACAGGCAGTCAATCCAAAGACCACTGAGTATCTGGGAACACACTTTGATTTGAATAACACATGGACTCAGTGCCAGGAGGCCCGGCAGGGAGGCCTGCCCTGTGTCTGCCCAGCACATGAGAAGGTGTCAGCAAGGTATGTGGGACTTCCTAGCAGAGCATATAAATATGCATTGGGAGAGTAAGCATTTATATGTCTTGTATGTCTATTTTCAAAGAATCGTGTCTAGTTTCAAAAATATTTTGCGATGACTATTGTGTCTATTTTCAAAAATATTTTGAGATGATTTAAGGTCCATTGAAATTCCTCATCCAGTGAATGCTATTTAAAACATATTAACAAAGTCATTGGTTTTCACTTGTTGAGAAAATGTATAGAATCACAAATGACAAAGGAAACCTTACAGGTTAAAAACATACATTTAGGAAAGGAATGCACTTTCTACTTTATAGATTGCAGGAAATAACTTGTGGGTTAAATGTAAATCTGTTGAACAAAAAATTTTCAAGGTTTGGAATTCTCTGATTTGACCGTAGATGTCCTAAAATGGCAGTGATAAAACACAAGACAAGCATCATTTTTTTAAATCTCAGTATTAAAGTTTGAAAGAACACACTGCAGGAACTTCCCTCTTCAACCTACTACATGTAGAGCACTGAGAACTAAAATGCATATATTCCTATAGCACCTGTCTCCTTTTTATTAAAACTAAATCTCTAGTCAAGTGAAATTGTCTTTAAAAATAAAGGGAATTATCTGGTCTACTGTATTGTAAAGTCTACAGGCCTCAGGTTGGATTTGTTGGCTCAATGATATCACTAAAACCTTGTGTCTCTCTCTTTCCATTTGTCAGCTCTGATTTCTCACTCATGGTCCCACTCTCAGACTAGGTCTCCCTTATGTCACAAGGTATCTGCCAGAGACTCTTGACATAAAATACTTCCCTGTTCACTGCCAGTAGAAAATGAGATACTTCAGTGCCCAATCCCAAAACTGTGTCTACCAGCCCTCACTGGCTTAGTTTGTGTCATTTGCTCCTGAAACAATTACAATAAGCAATATGAATTGTGGAGATTGGTTGGAGTCAGTCAGGATTCAGTGGAACTGGGGTGTCATAAATCCTTGGCAAGCCATATGGCTAGGAAACTCAAAGTGAATTTAGGAATAGGAGAGGAGACAACCAACAAATAAGCACAACACTGGCTTCTGTCAAAGTCCTTAGAGTCTAGTAAAGACAATAAAAGGAAACTAAAAATGCTAGACTCCTTTTCCCTTCATAATGAATAGTTACAGTCATCATTCATGTGATATTTAAAACAAAGGCCCACTGGTTACTTCCCCTAAGAACCAGGGATTTCTAGGGCTGTGGGAAGCATGGATTCTGATTCTGACTAAATAAAGAGACCCATTTGATTGGTCATCTTGCCTGGCAGACAGCTGGGTGGAAGTAATCAATCACATTATCTGCATTGATAAAAACATATTACCTGTAAATTCATTTTTTAAAAAGATTTATTTATTTATGCATACAAGTTGGGGTACAGGTCAGAGGCATGGGGTGGTGAGAGGGTTCACCAGAGACAGAGCAGGGAGCAGAACAGGCAGATCGATGGAAATACACTGCTGAGGGGAGCAGCAGGCAAGGCAGGAGAGGTCTGCCATGCCATGTGGCAATCTCCTCGGCCAGGCGTTGAACTCGCGTCGCTGCTGCCGACAGCTCCACAGCACAGCGCTTAACCACTGTGCCACCAGGGAGGCCCTGTAAGTTCATTTTTTTCACCATATAGATGGCTTTTCTATTTTATGTATGTACACACACACGCGCGCACACACACACACACACACACACACACACACACACACAAATAACAATATAATCCATGAAGTTCCTTTCCTCCTAAGCTTACAAACGATCTCATTTCATCCTACATGTAATTCACTTCTTTTAAGAAAATAATTTGATAATCTACTCACTTAAAATACTCTGATTAATTCACTCAACTACCATTAAAGATGTGAAGTAGGCAGCAAGATTGGCAATCAACTACTCCGCTTATCTACTAGCTGGCTAAATTTGGGCAAGTTACTGCTCATTTCTAAACCTCGGTGCTATGAAATAGCAATGATAATAAATAGTCTGCAGGGATTTTGTGATGAAAGAATGAAATAATGCACACAAGTTGCTCTGCATGACTCCTGGCAGAAAGGAAAAGTCTACTGACCTACTGTCTATTGCTGTCAGGTCCTTTTATTTCTAAAGCAATCTTCAGGAGGAGTTCCCCGATCTCATTTTGGAGGTGACAAGCCCCTTCCTACCATGCATCTTGAAAACTTCCTTGGTATTGTTCCAGACACATATGGAGAATCTGATTATGCTCTTTAGCATAACTTGTAGAAAATTATGCTGATCTGTGTTAATTCTAATGCCTCACTGTCTAGTTAGGTCTACACAGTTATTAAGTGAAGTGAGCGTTTGTTTGCGAAGCCTGATAGAATAATTCAGGACAGCTGGTTGTCTCTATTGGCGTGAGGAACTGAACAACTGCCAAGTGTCTGCTTAACTTTCTCACTATAGACAGAAAACCAATGTTTGCACATCCCAGAAATGTGCTGTGCCTAACACTGGCAAAGCAAAGAATTTTTAGTTGGCTGTTGGAGCGTAGAGTGAATCTTCAAACCCAGACAAATGATGGGATTATTACAGTCTGGAAAATTCTGATTAATATGAATTGACTTCTATTACTGTTGGTTTTTAGAGCAACTAATCTTTATCCCAACTAATGACAGAATCTGGCTGTTAAAGACAATTTTTGAAATGCCTTGGTATTTTATTTCCTCACACCCAATTCTATCAATCTTTCACACAAGTTAATGAATTTCACAGAGGGAGGGAGGAGATGTGTAAGGAGATTGGATTTGTCTGAGGAGGAGGAGGAGGAGGAGGAGGAGGAGAAGCAGCAGCAGAGACAGAGGAGAAGCAGAGGACCTTCCATTTGGGGTGCAGCAGAGGCCACGAGATGCCGCCAGAGAGCCCAAGAGAGTAAAGATTTGCCGGGGGCTGGGAGGCCTGCCAGCCTCCCGGCCCCCTGGCCACCCTACCTGCCTTGTAACTGGTTGTCTCCCTACAAGAGACCATTAAAAAGCATAAAAAGCCACTGAGAGCTCCAGAACTCCTCCTTCCCTTTAGACCCATCTCTGCAGCTCCATAGATAACCTGTGCTTCATATGGTCATCCTGCCTCTACAATGTGGCATTGAAAAAACTCTTTTACCCCCTCTATTACCTATTAAGGAAATTTCTAGATAGCATTTAGGATAAGGAAATGTAACAGTGTACAAACTATTAAAATACATGTTTGTTTTGGTTTCCATATTTAAATACTAGTTTCCCTTCTGGAATCTTCTAGTATCAGATTTTTTAAAATAATAATTTATTGGCAGTCATACACGTCACAATGGTGTTAAGAAAATATGATAAAAAATTATGCAAAGCTTCATAGCAGCTGTTTCCAAGATGTTGCACAATCTTAGAAGATTGTGTCACTTTCATTTAAAAGTTCATTTGCTATTTTTTCTACTAAATGCTGACATTTATAAATCTCTTTTACAACAATTAACAGAACAAAGAAGGATGTGATCTTCAAATATTAGGACACTTAACACTTCCAGAGTTAGGAAGTATGAATTTCATCCTTCTTCTGTTACATATTTAATTTCCAGTGTTATCATTGTGTTCTATGCCTTCTGCATCTCAGCAAACTACTGCTGAACTAGACTAGAGAGTTTTAAAAACTTACCATGATCTTTGTAGTTAGAAAACATTTTCCCAATTCTGAAGATAATTTTCTAGTATTGCCAAGGAGAAGAATATAAGATTTTAAAGACTTGTAGAGATGATTTGCAACTTGAGTGATGATTTAATAACCATCTCTCTTGAATACTAGGCCTCAAAAGGCTCCTTAGCACCTGGTTGAATGCCTGCAGCTCCAATACTGACCAGGTTGCATCCGGCAGACACCCAGCATTCAGGAGATTCATGTTAGAAAACTTAGTGTCACTGGAATTAGTGAATCTACTTCTACAAAATGAGGGTAGATTGATTGATGTCAATTGCCATGTTAGCTGTGGCCTCCACTGATCATGATCTTTCTTGAGATAATACTGGAGTACTTTTATAATGGCAATTAATGTGAATCACAATGGCATCATAGATGGCTGTATTGATTACAACATTTTACAATATATGCCAAAGACTTCTAACATATTATGAAACAACAATCCAAACAATTACCATAATTATATGGGATTGATACAATCACCAAATGAAGGAATATGAGTTTTTTAAGGTAGATGAGACTTTTTCTACTTATACACAGAAGCCAAATAGGTTCAAGGTTTTCCCACCACCATCCTCCTCTGCCCAACATATTCTGGCGCCTCAAGACCGTGCAACATATGAAGCTCAAGTTCACTCCCGGAAATTTGCATTACTGTTCACTCTGCTGAGACTGCTGTGACTGTTCACATGTCTGCCTGACTCCTTCCCAGTATTCATGGGTCAGCTTGGTTACCACTGCCGGAGAAATGCATCTCCTGAGCAAGCTATCTAAAGTAGTCCCTGCTTGTATACTATTCTTTTTAATTTTTGTCTCACCATTGTCACTATCATTTTCTAAAATTATTATGTTTACTTTTCAATTGCCTATTTTTCCTGTCCTCAATAGGATTTAAGCTTTACGAAAACGGAGTTTGTCTATTTTGCTACATCCCTAGCACCAGGAAAAATAGCCGGCACGTAGCCAGTGCTTAAAAAAAAATTGTGGGGGGAGCCTTCCTGGTGGTGCAGCATTAAGCGCTGCACTGTGGAGCTGTCGGCAGCGGCGACATGAGTTCGACACCTGGCTGGGGAGATTCCCACATGGCATGGCAGACCTCTCCTGCCTTGCCCGCTGCTCCCCTCAGCAGTGTATTTCCGTTAATCTGCCTGTGCTGCTCCCCAGTCTGTCTCTGGTGAACCCTCTCACCACCTTATGCCTCTGGCCTGCACCCCAGCTTGTATAAATAAATAAATCTTTAAAATTTTTTTTTTTGTTAAACACATGTACAAATGGACATTTATGTAGAATTTTTTCTCAAGGCAAAGCAATCAGTAAGCTAAAATGCAACCTTGGATCCTGTGAGACCACAGTGATCTGTTCTCTCAGATGACATCTTAGGATTCCTATGTATAAGTTGGCTTTGGGGAACTTCATGGACCCACATTAAGGAACATTATTGCAGCTGCCTTATGAAAGCCACCACTACATTCATAACAAGAATGATACTGAAGATATACTTTTCACCATAAACAGGTTCTTTTTAAGAATACAGAGAAAAGAGCTGGTAGTTCTCTGTACTAGGAAAAGAGATAATTACTCTTGAGCAGCTGGTTTGTTTTTTTCCTTCTCAGTGTTGAAACACAGATGAGCAATCCTGTTTCTCTTCATAGTTTATTAACTAGGAAATTTAGAACCAAAACTGTGGCTCACACCTAAAGAGTACATAGCACATATTCTGTGTATTAACCTCACTTATTTTCCTTTCCTTATTTTCTGTTCAATCTCCATTAAGTTTTCTATCCAATTTCCTCTCTCAGCTCTTATTTATTTGCTTTGTCATATTTAATGATTCTTTGTAATCTTTGTAATCATATTGTTTGGATCAGGGCAAGGTGGAAATACATTGAAAAGTGTGATTATGTTCCAAAAAGCACTATGTTATTTTTGGGTCTTATATTTTGAGACTGGAAGTAGAGGCCCAAGTGACATAGAGCCCGTGGGATATAAACAGGTGTGCTGTAAAGATAAATTGGAGAACTTTTCTTTAGTGACTTGATTTTGGCCTCAGTATTTAAGATGGTCCATATGCTTGGACAAAACCGTCTTTCTAAGAAAAACATAAAAGTTACTTTTTGGACATTCAAGGAGGTTAAAGAAAAATCCAGATTGCTTTGAAGGACGAGCCTGCAGCGCAGAAGGGTATAAACACAACCCCAGATGCCAGATGTTTTAGCATAGTGATGTGAAGAAATACTCTCCTTTCTTTATTTATACTTTACAGCAAATATTTTACAAAGAGAAAGCAAAGAATGTTGCTGTTCCACCAGTTAAGCTTCAAGCATAACAAGGTCCCATGTTCCAAAATGTCAGATTCCTTGCAGCATCCTTAGAAGCACTGGGTAGTGATAAACATCTGGCATTTTGATTTCTAGTGTTCAGAAATGATGATAGAGGAAGGAAGAAAAGCCTACAATACTTATCAACTTTGAGCTCTTTTTGAGGTTGTAAGGAGCTAGGTGAAGTGACACTAGTGTCACATTTTTTCACTCAAGGGAAATAATTTGCTAATTTACACACATGTGCACGCGTGCACACACACACACACACACACACACACACACACACACCCATAACCATCTTTACTGCCAGCCAACTGCTTAGATTTCCTTCAAATAGTATTGGTAGATCACAGAATCTTCCTCAAATTGGAACATTTGTTTGATGAAGGGAAAATACTCTTAGTGGGGGTCTCACTATTCTGAAAACTTACACATTTAAAGCAATTCCTTAAAAGTGACCATTTGGATTTTGTTACCAGCTTAAGGTTCTTATTTCTTTTCCTTGTTAGTAAATCAAAGGAAGAAACAGTAAATCATACACTTAATAAAACATCAAAGACAGACTCAGCTGGGAGTGACGACCAGTACCAATTCCATCATATCTGTCAGGAAAGGCCTTACACTTGAATAGTAAACTTAAATAGGCTGGGAGAGACTGAATCAAGAAGGGGGATTCATAAATCTCACATCACAGCAATGTATTCCAGCATGCATTCAGCAAGCAAGCGGAGATGATACAAGTATGTTCTACACACAATTCATAATGGAGATGGATATATTATGAATGGAAGATCCTATTAAATTACATTTAAGAGACCCTTCAAACTTTTACCCTTAAGGAATTGTCCTTTTTTTTCTCAACTCCAAAATGTAGGGAATTCAGTTCAACGAAAGACCAAAAATGTAAGGTGTTAAGATATTACAGACCAATTTATCAAACTGAGAACTTTTAATAAAAGATCAAAGAAATTAAGTGTTAACAAGACTCTTTAGCCAAGGCAGATAGAAAGATTAGAGAGATTCTAAGTCACACCAAAGTCTGTCACCGCCCTGCAGGTGAGAAGATAATCTGATCTTATCTTCTGAATAATGAAGACCATAGCAGGAGATGGGGGTCCTGACCCCCTGTAAAGATTATAGGAATATGAAGCAGGCCCAATATGAGGTTTTATCTGAAGAAATCAAGTTGATGGAAACAATTGGAACAAAGAGAAAGTTAGAATGGGTGTTTGGGATTTACCTGAATATTTACCTGAATTTTTTTGGAGGGAGTAAAAGAAGATCATATAGCAACTTGAGATTAGCCTTTTTCTATTTCTAATCTTTAATATGCCTTATAAAAGCATTTGTGTTTCTAGATGAACACATCATTTTCTATCATCCTTCATGTATGAACCTATTATTGAAGTAACCTATTATCACTTTAACTAAATCCCTCCTCCTACCCTCCGAATTATCACTCACCCCCTTACCTTAACCACTGTCCCTGCAAAATCATACACTTGCAAGCTGACAAGCCACGTTTGACTTAGGTAAACATCTATTAGAGCAGTTAATAGGTCCACATGGGATCAAACCCAGTAACTTGATTTTATTCCACCAGACTCTGAGAAACCCATTAACAAGTCCTATGAAGGATGAACACATAGCCACATGATTACATTTGCACCTTTACATTTTTATTTAGCTTTTGGTCTAGAGATTAGGCAGTTTTTATTTGACCACCATTAAATCTAGGATGAGCTTATACTTACAACTACAATTAGTGGGCCTTTAAATTATACAGAAATGATAATCACACCAAGTTCAAACACAATCTGGGTGAATATTTCTCATCTATCATAATATGTCCACTTTAAAAACAAACAAACAAACAAAAACCTTCTGGTTCAAGTTTCTGTTTTTAACAACAGGCAGTCTTTTTCTGCTTTTGTCCCCTATGAAAGGAGTATACACGTTGTATCAATAGGGGTTAATGACTCTCTATCATAATGTCTTTAATAATAAATAGTCATATTACTTACTAAGTAACATCACTGAGGAAGGAAGAAAACATGAATTCTTAATCTGATTCTCACAGTTATCATCTTGTACAAGGACTAGTTCTTCCTGGGGAGGTATTTCAGCACACTGTCATGTTCTTTTAATGACTTGTCTTCTTTAATTGTCATAAGGGTCCAATTCTCATTTTATAGGTGGGGAAATGAGGCACAGGGAGATTAAGTAAGTGACTGAAGCTCATGCAACCAGGAAGTAGCCAAAACTCTTACCCACTATAGTCACTGACTTTAATTAATCTGCATAACCCACACCTCTATTCCCCACATAAAATGTCCCATGACTATTCACAATTCAGAGTACCTAGCTTAGCAACTGGCAAAACAGTTGATACTTTTAATTATCACTTTATTTGACTATGCTATTTTTTATTACTCTGTGCAATGATCTCATCTAATATGGTCAAAATGTATTCTAAATAGCTCCTTTATGACATGTTAGCAGAGTACAGGGCATTTATTCTCTTCTGAATTGCTTCGTTCTTGAACTATTTGATATTTTTGAAAGATCTGTTATTTTACTGGAAAAAACATAATATTTAACATTTATTCTTGAATCCCTTCTACATTTTGATAAAGAAATTTATTATACATAAGATATTCTTAGATTAGCTACTAGCTTTCTTACTCTTACTGTGACCAGGCTGAGTCAAGTCTGGTAAACTGGGGCCTCCTAGAGGGGTTTTTGTTGTTAAAGGTAAATTGCAGCCAGGTAATCTGAAACCCCAGGTAAGCCCAGGTAAACTGCACGGTAAAGAGTGAGGTTTTGTGGTTGGAGCGGGGTTTTTTGAAAAGAGATAAAAAGGGGGACTAAGGAAGAGAAGGACAGACGCCATTATGTAGAACTAAAAGGGACCATCGTCATGAGGTAAGAGAGAGAAGCAGGAGTCGGTAGCCCGCCACAATGTGGGGATGAAAATTTAGGGCCAGGGACTTTGGAGGCTTTGCAAGTAGCCGAGTGATGAAAACGGCTCCAAGTTTTGTTTTTGTTGCAGTCAAAGGAAGAAGGCAGAGGCCCAAAGTGGGCACCTTCCAAAATGCATGAGTGAAGTCTGATGGGCTGTCTGGCCGCTGTAGTTGCTGTTTGCAGTGTTGTTGGCCTGGTGCTATATTATGGCATCACGGCAGTTTTGGAAGCATTTCCAGTTGTGTCCTTTGTCGTTCTCGTGAGTTGGAATCTGGCCTACAGTCTGATCAGTATGCGTCAGAAAGAAGACGCCATTATGAAATTGTGGCCCACATTGGCAGGAAGACTCCATCAATAGAAGAAAGAAGACACCATTTTGGAATTGTGTCCTATTGTCTGGAAGAAAAGCTTTACACCTGCAGTGGCAGGAAGAGGCCACCTTTATTATTTTTCTGGGACTTAAAGACTGGACATTGTTTTAAGTAAAGTAAACAGCCATATGTTAACTTTAGTAATTTTTGTTTTCCCTATGTTGATTTCAATAATTCTTTGTTTTTCCTTATTTGTTAAATAAATCCCAATGTTGTTGTTCCCTAAACCCGAGTAGTCTTGTAAATGTGTGCGCAGGTGCAGAACCAATATAGTGACTGGTAAGCAATTGGGGCGCTACCTTTGTTAAAATTTAAAAAGCCTCAATTTTCCCACTATTATTACATCAACTTCAAATGCAAATGCAAATATATTTTTTTCCTAATTAGTTATATTTTCCCCTTATCACTAGGCATTTTAGCAAGAGAGAAAAATTACCTTCCAGTGACCTTTGTGGATAGGTAGTACCTTTCTTAGACTCTCTTATTTGCAAAAACCTGTATCTGTTTTCTACTTTAATCTTGATCAGACTTTTAATATTTTCTTTACTCTATTTTCTTTTTCTGCTAATTACCACAATCTGAGTGATTTGTCATTTTTTTTACTAAAGTTTAATGTCTAAAACTGCCTGGCATACAGAAACATAATACTGCTATGGTGGTACTTCATTTAAGAGATCTACAATTTTTGGTTCAAATACACTTGGAATACATAGTAACTTTATAATTATTTTTCCTTGTGGGTAAAGTTTAGTTATCAATTTTAACATTTATTTATATATCTAATATTGATAATAAATTTAATTCTCATTCTTCATGGCATTTAAATTAAAAGTAAGCCTTAGTATGATCTGAATTATTTCTTTCATATTGTTGGAGTTATGTAAAAAAGCAAGCAGAAATGTATTCATTATTCCAGAGACTTGGAAAAATACGCCAATATAATGGAATCAGTGTGGTGCCTGGAATAATTTTTTCAAATCTTACTTTCTTGAATTTTCTAGATTTCCTTTGATAGAAACTAATTTTATAATATATTAATATAACTAATTTTATATAATGTTAACTTTATGCTGAGAAATAAATATTTTTTAAAAAGCAGATGTCAAAGTTTGTGTTTCATCTAATGTATCATTTGGCCTTTTTGTAATGCAAAAATACATACTCAAACATCCTCTATGCAATTCATCTTTGCTTCCAACCCCTTTCATACCCAATTCTTGCTCAGCCCAAGAGGCCACTGTTTAGAGATAGCTGGTGCAAAGGCAAGGGCTCACATGCCACTGGTGCTGACATTTTTGGGCCCAGGCCAGATAAAAGTTTTTCCTCTTCACTCAGGGCATCTTTTAAATCTAGACTCTGACCTGGGAGTAGTGGACTTCTTGGAACTCAGGACAGATTTGGCAGTTGGGGCTGCAAGGAATTTTTAACTTTTTTATAGAATTGTTTGAATGCATTAATAGAGAAGAAGCACTCTGTTTATGTTGGTAGGATTTCAAACACTTTTGTTCCATGGCCTCTTTATTGTGTTTGGAAAGCAATAACCCACTCCCTGGGGTCACTTTTAGGATGACAGACCTTCAGTCTGCTATATACAGAGATTGTTAATATTGTTTGTATTTGAGAAGGTTAAGCATTTCACCAAATTTGGAATGCTTCTATGATTAAAATTACAGAATCCTAAAGGTTAGAGGTAGGAATGCCTTATTTTACATTCAAGTATCAGGGATTGGAAACAGTTAATGTGATTCATTCACATTCAAGGACCAGAAGCAAATCTGTATAATGCCAAGCAAGTCAGGAAGACCTGAGTTTCTATCTCATGTCACCCCTTTCTAACTATGTAGTTTGAGTTCTTATTCAGTGGTGCCTCTTTCAGAGGTTGCTGTGCTATTAAATGAGATTCCATAGGCTGGGATCCCTAGTACCATCTATGCCAAAACCCAGTTTTTCTATGAATCCTCTCAAAAACTCTTATTTGTCAAACATTCTATTCTTTAAAGAAAAGAGGGATGAATCCAAACTGAAGGGAATCCATGCATCCATCTATGCATCCTTAATCTAGAAATGTCAATTTATACTCCTTCACCACAGTTAAAATTCATCACTGTCTCCTTTTAATAAAACTTGGATGAAAACTTGAGCCCTTACCTATAGATCACAAGCCACTCCACGATGCACACTCTGTGTCCTTCTCCGAGGACTTTTCCACCTTCCTCTACCCCCACAAGCCTCATCACCACCAATGCCTTTGCTGAGTCACTGTGGGGGAAGGGGGGTGGATAAACTTCCACCAAAAGATCCATCTTCCAACACACTCCCATGTCCTCTATGAATAACTGATTGCCCTGACTTTAGCTCCCTGGAGATGTAATGCTTAAAAATATCTTAGTTTAATATTCAAAAAAGATAAACACATGCAATTTGCAGCGACATGGATGGAATTAGCGAAACAAGCCAGAAAGAAAGAGAAAAATATCGAATGGTTTCACTTATAACAGGGCTATAGGGAAACCAAATAGGAGAGAGACACTGGGGGGGGGGGGAGGATAAACCTGTTTCTACTCATTACCTTTGAAAATATAGGAGTTTCTGTTAGAGGGTCCAGTGTCCAGTAATCATTTATTCTGTCTTTGTGTACCTGCCTCATAAGGATAACCAAACCTAAAAATTTTTTTCATTTCTCCATGGTTATATCATGCCACTTCAAACTTTTAGGTGATTCTTTGTATTTATGGGCATTTTGCTCATGATAACAATTTGACTCCTCCATCATCGAAAAGAGGTCATCCCCAATAAACAAACTAACTATGTCACTCACATTTTTTGGATCATGTGTAGTAATTTTCACACCTGGTGTGCCAGCAAATGTTTCTAAAGCAGGAATAATGTTGTTGTCCGACCAAAATAAAACATCACCACTCGTTGTGTTAGTCACACCATTACTGTCATCGACTTCAGAATCGCTGGAATACTGCAAAGGTAGAGCACAAACAGTTTTCTTGGTAATTATTATCTCTTCATCACTGTCACTTGGCATTTCATTATAGTTTTCCTCAGAACTTCCACCAGTTCCTTCACAACTTGGGAAATCAGACAAGTTATTGGCAAAAACTTCATTTAAAATTTCATTTTTGCTCATTCCCCTTCTGTTCTCAGCAGCCATGATTGCGTAATGATAACAATAAATGTCACAGGTTAAAAAAACTGTAATATCTCTCATAAAACACCTTACACTTTCACCAAAACAATGTGTAGAGCTCTAGACTAAGTATGATCAAAGAAATAGCTCCTAATAGTTCCAAATAAATCCACCATGGCGTGAAAAACTGGAGACTAGATGAACATGTATTAATACGTGAGCGGCCACCTGATACTGGTGACAAAAACAGGTACTAATACGTGAGCGGACCACAAAGTGTTAAAAGTGAGAGACTATAAATTAGCAGCTAAGAGCATAGATTCCTTGAGGTTAAGACTTGCCTTCACTATTTTATGGTTCTGTGTTTTGGCAACTTAAATGTTTTCCCCTTAGCTTCTCCATATTTTAAACAGGAATCATCATTATACCTATCTCACAGGGCTGTGCTGAGAGTTAATATATTTGAAACTATATAAACTAAAATAATGTCTGACATATATAACATGAGGAGTGCTATTATTGCTAATCTATTGTTATCAATCTATCTTCTTCATTATCATCATTATCTAAGCTACTGCAGAACAGGGGCAACATAATTTATTAAAACCTAAATAACTTTTACAGAAAGAGTAATTTTTTATATAGTTCAAGGAAAAGAAACTAATCAAATTCTCCACAAATATTCAGACTCTCTAGTAATATAAAACATATGAGTTTCTACTCAGGATGTTGTGAGAAGAAATTAAGGACCTTGTCTTCAAGCTCACAATACAAAGGAAGACATAGACAATACATGCAGAATAGAAGGACTTGTGGAACTAAATGAAGATCAGTCAAATGATCAGAGGCAAAGGCTCTTTACTCAGAAATTGGGATAGCAAGGGAGTCAGCCACCAACACTTGCATTTAGTAGAAACTCAGGCAAGTCAAAGTGTTGGAAAGCTTATAATAGAGAAAAAAACACTGCGGTAGCCCTGATGGAGACTCTTGGCATGTAGATTATAAGCAGACTAACCAGAGGTGGGCATCCTAAGGGATTGATTAGGAGAACATATTTGGCTTTCTCTGGTTGGGCCTACCTTGGGAATGCAGACAAAATAAGGGAGAGCGTGAGTTATTAACCAAGGTCTGACATTTTGGATTGATCATTGCAGGGGTTATTGTTTGGCTTCCTGTACTGATAACTAGAAAGAGCAATCTGGCTTCTATAAGTCTGGCTTTCAGAGAGCAGGCTGTTTAGAGTTAGATAATGGGTTGGTTTCCTGAGCTGGTTATGGCAGGTTGTGAGTCAAAGTCCTATTTTTACTTGTATTATGATCATTATCAGTCTCTTACCCTGATCTCAACAGTAAACCACAGTAAACCCTGAAGACATAGGTAAGTCTAAACGAACAAAACAATAACAAAATCAAAGGATAAGGGATGGAAGAAAATAATATATAGAGGAAAAATACACAAACTAATTCATTAGCAAACAGAAAAGTGGTACAATTAACACATAAACTCAGGAGCTGTTTTTCACAGAAAACCAAATACAATATAAACACATACTAGCTTATACATTTTAGGAAAAAAAGAGAAAAGTATAAATATAAAATATTAGATAGGATGGAAAATAAGTATAAATAAGGGGAATATGGAATAATTATACAAGCTAGTTTGCACAAACCTATGTTAACAAATGAAAAAACCTAATAGATGAATTTCTCATAAAATGTACATTACCAAAACAATTCACCCCAGAGGTAGAACATTGAAACCCACAAATTACTACAAGAGAAATAGAAAATGTTAAGAAGATTCTTTTTTTTCATTTAATAACTTTTTTTAAAGATTTATTTATTTATGCATACAAGCTGGGGTACAGGCCAGAGGAGTGGAGTGGAGAGAGGGCTCACCAGAGACAGAGTGGGGAGCAGAACAGGCAGATGGACGGAAATACACTGCTGAGGGGAGCAGTGGGCCAGGCAGGAGAGGTCTGCCGCACCATGTAGAAATCTCCCCAGCTGGGTGTCGAACTCGCGTCGCCACTGCTGACAGCTCCACAGTACAGCGCTTAACCGCTGCGCCACCCAGGGAGGCCCTGGAATTTTTTTATGTTCTAACAACAGTTATAATTTTTTGGCATAATCTCCATAAGCACTGTCAGACAGTTTATATTAGTTTTCTCATTTTAGCTTTAATTGTTCTTCCTTCATTTTCTAATATTAAGATATTTTTGTAAGGCTACATAGCACATGTATTGTCTAGAATCTAATATATCTAAGGATGTCTTTTTGCTACCTTCGTATACGTGAGATTGCTTGATCGGGTATAAAACTGTTGAGTAGTAAATTGTTTATTTCAAAACCTAGAGTTCAAAGTTACAATTTTCCTTTCCTCTTTGATTGGTAACCTCTTTTTTTCCCCCCACAATCCTCATTTTAACTTCTTTGAAAGTACTCTCTTGAAAAGTCAGAATATTCTCTCTTGTGTTTGGAGACAAAGAAGTGAGTACTGCAGTTGTGCCTTTCTCTCTGGATTTTTCTCAGTAGAAACCTGGCGAGGCTGGGATCCCCCTGGCTAGAGCAAGGCCACCTGGTCTTCCTCAGCCTGCGCTGTCCATAATATCCCCTTCATGGCTCACACTCGTGGGGTTGGAGTTGTTATCATGTTAGTATAAACAAGCCCCAGTTTGCAGGTGGTCCCAAAATTTTAACTCATGAAGAAGCTCATGGTCTTCCCTGCTGCCAGGCTGAGCTGTGAGAAAAACAGTTTCTCTGGAAAGCATTCCACATGGTCCAAACTCATACCCAACAACCATGGCTGTCTCTCCCAGTCTTGGAATGGCCCCAAGGTATGTGCAGGGCATTTTCACTTCTCTGAGCTTAACTGTCAACAGGGAAGTCTTGGATGGCTGGACATGGGAACTCAGCTTCCACTTATTCTCACAGTCTGGCCATGCAAGGGGCGACCCTGCAAGCACACACAGCCAAAGGGTCCTCAGAAGCCTGCAGGTGACAACAGTGACCCAGGATGTGCAGTTCCAGTAGAACTGCTGCAGTAGATATGGAGGAACAAGGCGTCTGCAGCTTGGAGAAGACAGCAGTGCTGGGCAGTACCACCTGTCACCCTGAGGCACAAAGAGGCTCTGTTCCAGCCTCAACTTCACCCAGCAGGGCAGCCCTCTGTGTACCCAGACAATGACAAAAAGCTGTAATTGTCCCTCCTTGGTATTTGCCACCTCTGAATAAACCCATTGTTTTATCAGACACACGGAAGCTATGCTCTGGACGGGATTTGCATGGCCTGAAAAATGGTGCTTCTTTTTCTCATGCATCCAGGGTTCTTTATGCTGCTTTCCAGATCTTTTGCTTGTCAAGTCTTTGTCTCACAGAGTGGTCCAAGCTCAATCCAATCTCAAGAACTAGAGTGAGGTGCACATGTGAGGAACACTCCTACACTCTCCTGCTCCCAGCTACCCTTCGGACAGACAGCACAGAGTAGAACTTGATAGTAATTCTTGTTCATTTAGGTTTAGGTTTATTTCATTAACAAGTTAAAGAAATTCTCTATTCCTAGTTTGCTAATGTGTTCTTCCATAAATGAATATCATTATTTTCTTTTGTGCTTCTACTGGGATGGATGTAAGATTTTTCCTTTCAATCTATTAATGTAGGAATGACAGTGAAAGGTTTGTTTCTAATATTCAGCCATCCTTGCATTCCAGGGACACAAATCTAACACAGTCACCATGTATTAAACAAACACATGTGTGATTTTTCCTTAAAACACACACACACACGTGTGTCTGTTTCCAGTTTTGGAATTCATACTATAGTGCTTTCACAAATTAAATTGGCAGGTATTCTTTTTATCTCTATACTTTGGAAGATTTGATTGATCTATTCCTTTAAAAACTTAGTGTAACTTCTTATATGTAAAACTGTCTTGAGTTCAGTGTTTTCTTCATGGAAACAATTTTAAAGCATTATTTCAATTTAACTGAATTATGCATATTATTTTGTGTTATCGTTCCTTCTGATTCTCTTCAGCAGTTTTAAAATCCATTCTCTTGATGTTCATATATAGAAGCTATTTTTAAGAACACCTCTTGGTAGGAAGACCCATGGATTATATTTATTTGTGAATGTCCTTTTATCATCTTTTAATTTTTTACAACAAGTAGTTACTTTTTTTACTTTGGAATAATTACAGATTCACAGGAAATTACAAAGAAATGTGTAGCAAGGCTCAGCTCCTGCAGCTCAAGCTCCATTCAGCTTCCTTCTATGTTTTTGTGGGGGTGTTTGCTGTGGGGCCAGGAGAGGAGGTGCACCTGGAGATTTTTTTTGCTTTATGTGAGAGAACAGGGATGCTTCAAGTTTCCCAGTGCAGTGAAAGATTCTCAAGGATCTCAGCAAGTTTTATTTTTGTTCTTTGAAATGCTCTTTAGAATTATTTATCCAGTTCTCCAGAAATCTCCCATCAGATGTTTTATGGTGTATTCATTTTTAAAAATGATTTATTTATGTTCCTATTTGAGAATTTGATTTTCCTCTTCATTATCAAAACCTATAAATTTTGATAACCTTTTTTATAAAGTTTTATTTATTTATGCATACAAGCTGTGGTATAGGCCAGAGGTGTGGGGTGGTGAGAGGATTCACCAGAGACAGAGTGGGGAGCAGAAAAGGCAGATTTGCTGAAGTACACTACTGAGAAGAGCAGTGGGCAAGGCAGGAGAGGTCTGCCATGCCATGTGGGAATCTCCCTGGCCGGGTATCGAACTCGTGCTGCAGTGGTCTGGTTAGCTTCATAGTGCTGCGCACAACCTATAGCGCCACTAGGGAGACCCCATCCTTTGATAACCTTGAATCTCATTTTTGATTGTACAATTTGAAGAGAGTTTCTAGTAGATATTTACATGGTGCAACTTGCCTCAGCAGAGAGAGCAACTTCTCCTACCCCCGTCTTCTGATATCTGATATTGTAAACTCATGAACTCTCCGATAACCTAACAGCAGACACTAATGCCAAGTACAGTGACCTGTTTCCCTGGCCTGCAGTGCTTCACACAACTCATGTGATATTGTATGTCCCTCCACTCCTCCCCCCACCAAAATTCCCTGCACAGAATCTTACCTTACCTTCTGTCACCAACAACTGTATATGATTGAAAGATCGTTAGTGGGGAATGGAAATAGAGAATAAAGGTGGAAGAGTATAGCCAATCTCAGTGTTCTGGTTTGAGCAGAAAAATCAAGTGTTCAACATGATATACCCTGATTTTCTGAGTCTACAAAGTAGTTGGAGGGAGATTATTCCGTGGTTTGAAGAGTGCGTCTATTTTTTAAAAAGATTTCCTTCATTTGTTTATGCATACAAGAACTGGGGTCTAGGCCAAAGGTGTGGGGGTGAGAGAATTCACCAGAGACAGAATGGGTTGCAGAACAGGCAGATCTACTGAAGTACACTGCTGAGAGGAGCAGTGGGTGAGATAGGAGAGGTCTGCTATTCCATGTGGGTTAGTTCTCTGGCCTAGGATCGAACTCATGCCACAGTGACTGGCTGTTGATAGCTTGATAGTGCTGAGACTTTAATCCCTGTGCCACCAGGAAGGCCCCCTGCTCATATTTTTTTTTTTCTTCAAGTATTTCTATTCAAGAAAAGCATTACCTGGATAGGTAAACAAACATATAAAAGTAATAGGACACTTCAGCTCTTTAGTTTTACCACTTCCAGTTCTAAAATTTAAACAAGTGAGACTGGAATTTATCCAGTGGTTACGACAATCCCCTGCATATTAATCTTAGGAAAACAGAAAACATCACTAATTCCAGTGAAGATATTCTAAAATGGTAAAATGCTCATTCATTCTTTTAGCAACGGGAAGCAACTTCCTGCTATGTATTTTAAACTTCCTGGGGAATTTGAAAGTTAACTTCATCATCCACGGATGAAGTCTCCAGTTGAGATTTTTCAAAGTCCCAGCTGGCTCCACAACTAGTGCCATTAGCCCTCTGGAGCAATCAGTGGGATTGAATTTCAGTAACACAGGCAGGTTCTGCTCTGCTCAGGCCAAGGGCTGCATGGGGATCTGGCTTTGTCTCAGCAGCCTCAGGTGTTCGGTCTGCTGAGAGGCAGATGCTTTCCTCACTCGTGATCATCCCAGCCTGAGACAGAAAGGGACAAGGGCAGCAGGACGCCACTTGGTGTGTGTGCCTTCTGAGCAGGAAGCTAAGGCTCTCTTATCCCCCAGAGTAGAGCAAGTGCTTTTCACATCATATTTCACTGAGTCACAGTTTTCTGAGAATGTCCTAACAGTTTCCAAATGACATTTTTATGTGGCTTAATGTTCCTAATTTGCTACAACTTACATTACATCTCTACTTCCCTAAACCAAGGACCAGATGGAATACATTCTGGTCAGGCATCCAGACAGTTACTATTTAGGGGATAATGTAGCCTTTTAAAATTTCTCACAAGAGAGTAAGAGTCTGATTTTAGTACTCTCTACTCATAGAATAAAATTTATGCCAAAACAAATTTTAGCCCCCAATATTACCTTTCAGTCGGAAACATTTTATCATCATTTTAGGAATCCATTTGGTTTCCTTATATTTTCTAGTAGCAGTTAGCTAACATTTAAAATGGGATATAAATATTTGGCAAAGCATATAAACAATCTCCTTAATAGAATGCAAGGGATAATGAATTTATGTTTCAGTACAAAGATATAGTTAATGGAAATTATGTTTAAGAGATCTAAGAATGATTACATGTTGGTACTCAAAGGAACTGTACAATCAAGAACTTGAAAAGATCTCTTCTTAGTCTACTCTATTAACCAACACAGTTTGAAATAATTGCTTTGAGAAAGCATTCTAGTGGCGTTCTGATGGAATCACTACTTTATCAAAAATCAAACTTGACATTGTACTGGATGGACCCAATCACTATCCTACTTGATATCATACACCAATTAACACTACTATTCGTTCCTTTAAAGTCAATGAGATACCACCTTACACCAATAAGAATGGCACACATTAAAAAAAAAAAAAACAGAAAAAACAAACATTGGCGAGGATGTGGAGTAAAAGGAACGCTTCTACACTGTTGGTGGGAATGCAAACTGGTCCAGCCTCCATGGAAAGCTGTATGGCGGTTTCTCAAACAACTAAAAATGGAGCTTCCATATGACCTAGCAATTCCACTCCTAGGAATATACCCAAAGGACACAAAAACATTAATCCAAAAGGTAACATGCATATCTATGCTTATTGCAGCACTATTTACAGTAGCTAAACCACAGAAACAACCCAAATGCCCCAAAATTGATAACTGGATCAAGAAGATGTGGTACATGTATACAATACAATACTATTCAGCAATCAAAAATGATAAACTAATGCAATTATCAGCAACATGGATGGAGCTAGAAGGGATCATGCTTAGTGAAATAAGCCAGAAGTAAAAAGAAAAATATCCAATGGTATCACTTATAGGAAGAATATAAGAGAGCCAAATGAGAAATCAGAAGGAGAAAATGGCACACAAAACATAAACAAAAGCAAAAACTAGCAGGCAACCACAAATAAGAGACATTCTACAGGGGAGGAAGAGAGACCAAAATAGGGGAGAAAAGAGCACAGGGGACTATGGTGACGGTTCATGGGTGAATTGGTAGGAAACCTATGGGGGATACACAATAATGTAAAGGATACAAATTAAATAAAAAAAAATACAGTAAAAAATATAAAACCAGCTAAACTAAAATAAAAAATTTTTTCCCCTCCTTTTTTGATTCTGTAATCTGTTTCATTGTTTTCCTTCTAGCATTGTGAATGTTTGCGCTCAGCTTCTGGTTATTAATTTATTTCTCTATTTTTTGCTCTAGTTGTAGGTATGCCTCAAAATTCTTCCCTACTTCTTTTTTGTTTTTCTAACTCTTATATACTCATTTCTCAAAAACAAAATAAAGCAATATCCTCATCTGTTTATGTAGGTTCACTGAGATATTATTTCAACATAGATTTCCATGATTCTGCTCTTCCTAATAGTAATTCTAAACTTCTGCTTACATTTCCACCTCTACAATTCATACAACCATCAGACAATTATTAAATTTATTACTTTTTCCTTAAAACTTATTTCTCTCCTATTTTCTTTCTATTTCTGTATGTAAGAAATATTTTCTCAAACTCAGAAATTCAAGACAGTCTTTAATTATTCCATACTATTTATATCTAATTTGTCAACATATATTACTGAATCTGACTGCCAAAATGTCCTCAAAGATTATCCTAATTTACTAATCTACAATCTCCACTAGAAGAAGCATTTTTTTCTTCTGCGATATTGTCAACACTGCAGGGTTAGTCTTTAGCATGAACATTACTACCAACCATACAGAAATAAAAAAAAATTATAAGGGAAAGCTATGAATAACTATATGCTGAAAATGAGATTACTTAAAATGAAAGACACAAGCTATCAAAAACTAACCCAAGAAGAAAAAAAAAAAAATCCAAGGACCAGCTAGCTTCACTGGCAAATTTTATCAAATATTTATAGAAGACCTAACAACAATTCCTTACAAATTCTTCCTAAGATAGGGTTTCCCTGCTGATGCAAGGGGTTATGTCATTAGCACTATGAAGATATTGGCAGCCACTGCAGCATGAGTTCAATACCCAGCCAGGGAGCTGACCCACATGGTGAAGCAGACCTCTCCTGTCTCCTCGCTGCTCCCCTCAACAGTAGATTTCAGTGGATTCACCTGTTCTGCTCCCCACTTTGTCTCCGGTGAATCCTCTCACTACCCCCACACCTCTGGCGTACACCCTTGTATGCATAAATAAATACATCTTTAAAAAAATTCTTCTTGGCCTCCCTGCTGGTGCAACAGGTTAAGCACAGCACTATGAAGCTATCCATAGCTACTGCAGCATGAGTTCTATCCCCGGCCAGGGAGATTCCCACATGGCGCAGCAGACTTCTGCTGCCTCGCCTGCTGCTCCCCTCAGCAGTGTACTGCAGTTGATCTGCCTGTTGTGCTTCCCACTCTGTCTCTGGTGAATCCTCTCACAACCCCACACCTCTGACCTACACCCCAGCTTGTATGCATAAAATAAATAAATCTTTAAAAAAAATTTCTTCCTAAAATATAGCAGAAGGGGAGAAACTTCTCCAATCTATGAGGTTAGTATTACCTGAATACCAGAAACAAAGACATCACAAGAAGAGAAAAAAACACAATGAATTAATATCTCTAGTAATAATAGATGACAAAATCCTCAACAAAACTAGCACAATAAACCTGGCATCAATTAAAACTAGCAAACCAAATCTGACATCAATTGAAAAGGATAATATGCTGTTGATTTTCCCTTAATGATTTCTAACAAAAACAGAACTTTTATTTACTAAGTAGTACTTTTATTTATAAACAAAATAATACATGGTTTGATGTGTGTTATATATTTTCCCCCAATTATTCATTTGTCTTTTTGTTTATGGAAATTTTTAGTCTTGTACAAAATCTTAATGTGTGTAATTAATCTTTACTTTCGTTTCCTTAATGTGACCTAACAGTTTCACCCTAGGTATACACTCGAGATATTTGTACAATCATGTCCATAGCAGCACTATCTATAGCAGTCAAAAATTGAAAGAAATGCAAGTGTCCATCAGTGGTTGAACATATAAACAAAGTGTGGTATGTACATCAAATGGAATATTATACAGCTTTTAAAAGAAGGAAATTCTGACACATGCTACAAAAAGGATGAAGTTTAAGGATATCCTGCTAAGTGCAGTAAACCAGTTACAAATAGATAAGCAGTGTGTGAGGTACTGCTTATTTGAGTTACTTAGAATACTTAAGTTCAAAGAAACAAAAAGTGCACTCATTTCAGTCTAACTAGGTTCAAAGAGCTGTTAAATGCTAGAGAGCACACCAGCAATGGGAAGGAGTGGAGAAGGCGTGAGAGATCCAGTAAGGCCTAATGCATCAGCTACAGAAGCAGCAACATTCTCTACAAAAGTCATTAAGAGCTGCAATTCAGTTAATGTAATTCTTCTTTTTGTAAGATTTATTTATTTTTATATACAAGCTGGGGTGCAGGTCAGAGTGGGGCGGTGAGAGTGTTCACCAGAGACAGAGTGGGGAGCAGAATAGGCAGATCAACCGAAATACACTGCTGAGGGGAGTAGCAGGTGAGGCAGAGAGATCTGCTGCACCATGTGGGAATCTCCCGCTGGGCACAGAACAGACGCTGCCTCCACAGCAGCCATCAAAAGCTCCACAGCGCTGCGCTTAACCCGTTGGGCCACCAGGGAGGCCCCATTGATCTAATTCTTCTACAACTTAGATCAGTAGTACTGAAACTTCAATGTGCATCAGAATTACCTGGAGGGCTTACAAAAACACAAACTGTTAGGCACCATCCAGTGGTCCTTATTCAGTACATCTAGAATGGGATAGATAACTCACATTCCTAAAGAGATATTAGGTCATGCTAATGCTCCTGGCCCAAGAACTTTGAGCGTCACTGACACAGAAAATAAAATACTTAAAATACTCTAGTGAAGGAATACCACTGCCCCTGGTATTTCCTGGGTTCTTCATATTAAGGGGATAAAAGGAGGAGAAAGCAACCTTAATATTTGAACATAGTATTGACATATGAGATAAATCCACCAAGAGAAAGAGATAACTGTCTTCACTAAAATGTGAGCTCCATGAGAGCAGGTGCCTTATTCTCCTTTCTCGTGGTCGTGGTCCAGTGCTTAGAACACTGTGTAAGTTATAATGGCCAATCAGTCACTTAATCACTGGGGTTACTCATCCAATCAGATTTTTTTTCAAATAAAGATTTTTATTTATTTATACATACAACCTGGGGTATAAGCCAGAGTCATGGGGCGGTGAGAGGGTTCACCAGATACAGAGTGGGGAGCAGAACAGGCAGATCAGAAGTACACTGCTGAGGGGAGCAGCAGGTGAGGCAGGAGAGGTCTTGCCGCGCCATGTGGGATTCTCCCCGGCCGGGCATCGAATTCACATCGCACGCTGCCGACAGCTCCACGGCGCAGCACTCAACCGCTGCACCACCAGGGAGGCCCCATCCAATCAAATCTTTGGCTGTTGACATCTGTATATTGTTATATCTGTAACTAAACTGCCGCATGGTCTCTGTACCAGACTTGATCTGACACCACAACCCCCAAAATACTGAGGGGTTTTGGGATAGGAAAAACATTTCATATTAGTTAGGATTCCCACCTACTACCAAAATGGAGGAACACATATGGTGAGCATGACCAAGTACACTGAGAAAAATAAAAACTGATGCATTAAGTGTCTTCTTTACTCCACCAAGGACTGCAAAGCAATTTAGCTATGAATGAAATGTACTGAACCCTGCAACCAGAAAGAATCTTCTAATTTGATACTTCTTTTCTTTCAAAGCACTGAACAAATAATGTCTCACCTGAAAATCTTTCTGGAGTAACTTGCAATGATGAGAGGACCGACAAGTACAGCTGAATAAAAACATACAGAGAAAAGGGGGTGGCAGTATATGCAAACTTGAGAAATAGGAGAGATATGAGACAAAAATTTTTCATGTTGTGTAATTACTGATTGGGCCTTTGAAATGTATTATCAGTAACTGTTTATCATCTCCTTAGAAAAATCATCTTATCCTCTATTTTTATGAAGTCCGGACAATTTTGGAAAAAAAAAGGAGCAATTTATTAAGATGAAGATCTGGAAGCTTTTCATATTTAACAAGTTTTCAATGACCAACATCAGTTGCAGACACTACTATTAACAGAGGATATTGTCCTTAACTCCTCTACTTAACTGTTTTAACTACTTGAAACATCAGTTTTGAATCAGAAATAAAGCATTTCACCACAAGAGCCCTCAAGAAGGTGAAAAAAAAAAAACCCTTGTATATACAAGGTAGCTGATATCTCTAAAATTCAGAGTCAAAGGTTCTAAAATTTGTGAAACAATTTTATGAAAAATACATTTCCCCCTATAGACAAGAATGGAAAGTCCACAGAATTTGCAACTTGTTCCAGCTTTTTGACTTGTCCCCACCTTTAACTATTATTCTGTTTTCCTGAATTTTAGCAACTTTTTAAATCCAATTTGTGAACCAATCTTTTCAGCAGAATCTTTAGATTCTGGGAAGGAAGGAAATTTGAGAAAGGTAGAAAATTAATAAATAAATGAAAATTTACTTACTCTGTTTCTTATATTTGAACATTATCTTTTAAAATTCATTTCTAAATAAATCCCAAATCTGGCACCACAGCTACTGGACATGTTGAAATGAAAGCTGTATGGCAATTCCTCAAACTGCTAAACATGGAGCTTCCATATGACCCAGCAATACCACTTTTGGGAATTTACCCAAAGGACACAAAAACACTAATCCGAAAGGGTACATGCACCCGTGTGTTCATTGCGGCACTGTTCACAATAGCAAAGGTATGGAAGCAACCCAGATGTCCAAAAATAGATGATTGGATCAAGAAGATGTGGTACATATACACAATGGAATACTATTCAGCAATCAAAAAAGATAAACACATGCAATTTGCAGTGACATGGATGGAATTAGAGAGGATCATACTCAGTGAAATAAGCCAGAAAGAAAGAGAAAAATATCGAATGGTTTCACTTATAACCGGACTATAAGGAAACCAAATAGGAGAGAGACAATCAGCAAGGGGGGGATGGGAAGTGGGGGGAGGGAAGGAAAAGGGCACAAAATGGAATAGAAAAGAACACAAGGGACCACGGAGATGGATCACGGGTGAATTGGTGGTGGGTTACCCAAGGGGAATCAAAAGGTAAAAGACATAAATAACAATAAAAATATATATTAAAAAAAAAAAGAAATGTTTGGCTTCAAAAAAGGAAATGTGCAGAGGAAGAATGTGGGTGGTCATAACCAGATCTTGACTTTTTATTCTTATTATCAGGTATTGTATTGATAAGAATGAGCATGATTAGAGGGAAGAAAATAGTCTATTTTTTCTTTCAAAGTATCTAGAAATTAATAGATAAAGATATGTTCTGTGAATATCCACCCAAAGAAAGAATTTTGTGTCTCTGCTAAAATGCCTTTCTTTTGGACCTGCTTCTAATCTAAGGCCAGGAAGCTTAGAGTCTCTTTATCTGTGAAAAAAAAAAATAGCTTCAAAATTGGTCAAGGACCACTATTGTTATGAGAAATTTAATTGGGCATTTCTTTAGTTCTAAAACTTTGAATTTAGGACTTAACTTTGTAATAAGTGAGAGAAGAATTTCCACTGCTTTAAAATGCTCTTTGATGCACATTTATATTGTTTTCATTTGGTGGCCCCAGCAAAATCCTTTGAGAAGTGAGACTGCAGCAATTATAATTAATATCTCATCTCACAGGGTGTGAGGTTGATTCTTTGAGCATTTACACATAACCATCCCTGAGATTAGAGCAAGAAAAAGTTAAAGTGACCTATGTGCCCCAATTTCTGAATCAGAGTGATAACCTGAAAGGGCTAATGCTTACTCTAACCTAATTTTAAAAAGGATATGAATAGATATTTTCTCAAAGAAGACATACAAATGGCCAAGAGTTACATGAAATCATCATCATTATCACCGACCACCAAGAAAATGGAAACCAAAACCACAGTAAGATATCACCTCACCCCTGTTAGGATGTTTATTATCCAAAAGAGAAGCAATAACAAGTGTTGGTGAAGATGTGGATTAAAGGAAACCTTGGTAGGAATATAATCTGGTAATGCCACCATGAAAAAGAGCAATTTCCTCAAGAAATTAAAAATAGAACTATGATTCAGCAATCCCACTCCCAGGTATATATCCAAAGGAAATGAAATCAGAATCGCAAAGAGATAGCTGGACTCCCATGTTCACTGCAGCATTATTCATCATAACCAGCGTGTGGTAACAACCTAAGTGCAGAGGGATGAATAGATAAAGAAAATGTGGTGCATATATATACACAATAGAACGTTATTCAGTCTTTAAAAACATTTTAAAAAATAAAAAGAAAGCCCCACTTTGGGCTGAGTCTGTCTGTCTGGGCCTTTGCCCATGAGGGAATGGATAATTTCTGAAGTTTGATCAGGAGTCTGTTACTTGAAATTATTTCTTCTCTCTCTATGCCATTTTGAACTTCACACCAATTAAAGATCTCCGAGCACACCATGAGTCTGATTTCTTTGCTTCTGTGTATGTGGATGGCAGAACCCTTAGAACAGGAAAAATGAGTTTTTCCCCCTAACATTTTGTGGTAGTTGGGTACCCCTTGGTTTCATGAGGTTTCAAGTCCAGCCACAAAGAATAATATTTCTTTTTTTTTTAAAGATTTATTTTTTATTTATACATGCAAGATGGGGTACAGGCCAGAGGCGTGGGGCAGCGATAGGGTTCACCAGAGACAGAGCGGGGAGCAGAACAGGCAGATCAGAAATACACTGCTGAGGGGAGCAGCGGGCGAGGCAGCAGAGGTCTGCCACGCCATGTGGGATTCTCCCTGGCCGGGCGTCGAACTCGCGTCTCCGCTGCCAACAGCTCAATGCTTAACCGCTGCGCCACCGGGGAGGCCCCGCAAAGAATAGTATTTCTATAGCACTGGTTAAGGAATCCTATTCCTGACGAACTCCAAATACACATGAGATTCCATTACCTAAATAAGTAATGCAATTTATCAAGCACTTTTATATAGCATTTTTAGCTAATACTAAATTGATGCCTATTATTCTTTTGTGATTAGCTTAATTCACCAGCATTACCTTTTAAATATTCTATGCTATGCATGTGTATTCCGCTTACTTTTCAGTAATATAAAATTGTCTTTTAAAGGATATACAAAATTTATTTATTCATTCTGTTGATATATGTGGGTTTTTCCTATTCTTGGTAATGCTATTATGAGTATTAAGTTCCATGTAAATGGTGCACGTGTACATTTACCAGGTAAGTTACTAAGCTATTTTCCCACAAGTAGGGCTCTTTGATTAGATTATACATGTTCAGAGGTAAAGCCAAACTATTTTCCATGTTCATCATGACAATTTTTATTCTCATCAGCAATGTATGGGTGTTCCCATTTTTCTACATCCTTGATATTCTTTGATATTATAAGGCTATTATTTATTTATTATCAGCTTGAATCTGGTGGAAAACAAGGTTTCTTTAATTTGGTTTTAAGCATCTTCTTATGTGTTATTTTGGCATTTCCTATTTTCTGACTATCTTGTTCAGGTTATCTTTTCCGAAAACTTACTGTTGACAAATGTGCAGAGGTAATCTAATATCTCACACTCCTTAAAAATTGCTTTCCGGGCCTCCCTGGTGGTGCAGTGGTTAAGCGCTGTGCTGTGGAGCTGTCAGCAGCTGTGACGTGAGTTTTGACGCCCGTCGGGGGAGATTCCCACATGGCATGGCAGACCTCTCCTGCCTCGCCCACTGCTTCCCTCAGCAGTGTATTTTCGTCAGTATGCCTGTTCTGCTCCCCACTCTGTCTCTGGTGAACCCTCTTGCCGCCCCATGCCTCCGGCCTGTGCCCCAGCTTGTATGCATAAGTAAATAAATCTTTAAATATTTGCTTTCCACGATTTTTGATTCCATTAAAATTTGTCAATCTGTTTAGTATCTGTTTAGATTCTAGAATTAGATACTGGAGTCTTTCTTTCATGAATTCTGAAAAGTTCCCAGTTATTTGTTTTCCAATATTAGCTCTACTCCATGCTCTCTCCTCCTTTCAGATTCCAGCTAGACAAATGTTAGACTTCTCACAGCTTCCTCAGAGATTCTTAATCTATCCTTTGTACTTTTCATCTCCTCTTTGTACTGCATTCTGGAATCTTTTTCAGATGTTATTCAATTCACTAAACGTTTCTTTCGTTAGGGTACATTTTGGGTTTTAAATGTCCTTTGACTTTTTTATTCCAATCACATTTTTTATTTTTAGAAATTTCATTTCATTGTATTTCAAAGCTGCTTGGTTATTTGTTAAAGTTCCTTATTCCCTACACATGTTTTCAAATTTGGTTTTTATTTGTTATAAGAGATCTCTTGTAAAGAGCCTTCGTAAATTGTATATGATATTTCATTGTCCTTAAAGTTCCTGAGTGTGTTTCTGCTGGTTCTTCCTTATGGTGTCTTATATTTTTGATTGTGGCTTTCTGATAGCAATTTATCATGGAAATTCACTGAGGACTGGCATGATGATGGATTCTTTTTTTTTTTATTTATTTATACATACAAGCTGGGGTACAGGCCAGAGGAGTGGGGCAGCGAGAGGGTTCACCAGAGACAGAGCGGGTAGCAGAACAGGCAGACCAGAAATACACTGCTGAGGGGAGCAGCGGGCGAGGCAGGAGAGGTCTGCCACACCATGTGGGATTCTCCCCGGCCAGGCGTCAAACTCGCGTCGTCGCTGCCGACAGCTCCACAGCGCAGCACCCAACCACTGCGCCACCGGGGAGGCCCCTGATGATGGATTCTTACAGGGATCTGCATTTACTTCTGCCAGGTGGTCTCTGGGACACGAACAATTTGAGCTCACTCTAAATTCTTAGTTTGAGGTTTTCTGGCCACCCATGTGCTGTGTATTTAGGCTTCAAATGCATGTGAGGATTGGTTTGTGGTTACAAATTCTCAATAATTTGGTTTTCCCTTCTATTAAGCACCCACCTTTGAGAGGACTGGTTTTCCTTGTAGGTTCATAAACACAGATATAGTTTTCCCAGATTTCTTTAACATTGTTGAGGGTTTTGCCATTTGGTGTCTCAGTTGCATGGGAAGAATGAAAATCCCTATTAGACTCTTGATCATGGATGGGACTTTGACTTTGTTTTCCTTCTTTAAACGTGTGAGATGGTAAAAAAACAAAGTTAATTTAGTTGAGTAAGAGCTACATTCAGAGTAAAAACCAGCTGCAGTGAACCATTCCCCAGACAAAGAATTCCTTACTCTGTTAACTCACTGATCCTTTAGTTGTTTTTAATAGGAGAAACAGAAAGTGCATTGATTTCTCTCTAGATTCCATTAATTTTCCTTCCATATTTAAAGAGTTCTACCATCTTGCCTATCTCCATGTGATGATGGCAGCAGAGACAGCAGTGCTGCAGCTATTAGTCAAGGGAGGCCACAGGTTTCTGGCCACCGGAGGCTACGCAGAGGCAGGGGAAGTTTTCCTCTTCAGATTTGAGAGGATGACTCTGTCCACGATCTTATTTCAGATTTTTAGCCTCCCGAACTCTGAGACAAGATATTTCTGTTATTTTAAGATGCCTAATTTGTAGTGCTTTGTTATCAAAACCTTAGGGAACCAATACAACCCCTCTCTAAAGTGATTCATATATAGTGGAAGGAGCTCCAGGAAAGGTGCTATCTTATGAATATGAGAGTTTACTCCCTGACAAAAACAGAAAAGGGAGGAGGAATATCTTTCTTGAGGTCTCCCTACTGTTGACTATGGCAGCAGTTAGAAGAGAATTGAGATCTATTATTTGTACACAACCACTGATATTTGAAACACTTTCTGATAGAAATTTAGTACAATATCTTACATATGGGAAAGAATACCCATAATAACTCTGTTTCACTGTAAGAACAGCCACATTCATGTTGTTACAACTAGACACCAAGTTGGCGTGGTGGAGCTTCTTTCCAATTGCTAGCTGAAATAAAAATGAGTGCCAGCATGATTTTGACAATAAGAAGCTGGAAACAGCAAGCCAGTGCACTAAGAAGGTTCTCTGGAGGTGGAAATACTGTGTGATTTCCAAATCCTGGATTTTACAAAAAGATCCTGAAAAGGTATCCTTGGGGCTTAGTACATAGCTAAGATACAGCATTGGCAGTATTCATCAGAGACTTCAACTAGATTTGGATTTAACTAGGTGAAGTTGGAAAAGTGATGAAAAGTAATTAAAATTTGAAGAACATTCCAGACAGAGGGAAGAGCCTGTGCAATGGCTCAGGGAGTGGGTAGAACATTGTGCCCTGGAGGCATTAAGAAAGGAGTGTAGAAATCCAAGGAAATGTGGTACAGGATGAAGTCAAAAGTGGTAAACAGTGGCGCACCACTTGAGGCTTTGCAGATGTTGAGAGATTTCTAAAGTGTCTTTAAATGTAATTTATATAATATAATGCAATGTTACTTAAATGAAATAAACAAATAAATAAATGTACTCCCAGGAGAATTGGATGTCAGCGCAAAACTGGCAGAGATGCAAGGCTGTGAGCAATTTGAGGGCTGGCAGACTGCAACAAAGACACACTTACACAAAGCACAAAGACAGAAGGAGGCAAGAGGCCTTGGGACCAGGCTTGCTTGTGTTGTTTTCTTTTATTTCAAAAGAAAAACTGATGCTTAGAGATTTTCAGTAACTTGCCCAATAGTATACCTCTTGTCATACCTCTTATCGCATCCTCCTGACCTCCTTTGGTAAAAATGGTTCTGTTGTGGTGACACTAAGCTTTAAAGTTTCCCACAGAAGGAAAAAATGGCTCTTTTCATAAGCAGTTTTGGCTAGTTAAAAATCAAGTGGCATACAGTGCAGTAAAGACATTTCTTCAAGGAAAAAAAGAGACAAAAACCACCACAATCTGGATAGACAAGTAGCATCTTCTGTTGCAGATCCTGAAACCTCAGGGTCAAAGACTGGAGGGATGAAAAAAACCACTGTACAGCATGTTAGTCCTTGAGGAGTAGGCGGCACACAGACATAGTAACCACCCTCAGTGCAAGGCAAGATTACCAACTAAGGAAGTATTTTCTCAATGCCTGAAACACTGTGTGTGAAAACATTCTGAATGAGAAGTCAGGATATTTAAATACAGATGAACAGTAGTTAAATTGAATGAGAAGCATGTCCTAAGTTAAGTGATCCAAAGCCACTTTCATTTTGTATTAACATAATACTCAGCAAACATCATGAATGTAGGAATTATTTTTGACATGTATTTTTAATGAAAATTTCACACACTTAAGTCCTATGCTCTATCTCATCCCTTAAAGCTCTGATACCTGGAAATCACTGTGTTTCCATAGCTTTTGATGGGCACTGCCATTATCTAGGAAGCATCTGTTTCTCCAGTCTTCCAGAAAAACTTTGACCACCACAACCTCTCCTGCCTTAAAGCTCCATTTCTGCTCCCCACTATGGCCCAAAATGTTGACTATCACCTCTGGTATAGTACTCATCATTCTGCACTCAAACCTTTCCCTTCACTGATGCATTTAAAAGACATGCTTCCAAGAACACCAATGACCCAATGACCTCCTGGTTGCTACATCCAGTAGTCAATTGTCATATCTCATCTCATTTGACCTATGAGTGGCATTTGTTGGAGATAATCATATTCTTTGCCATAAAACACAGTCTCACCTTGATTCTAAGACTTCATTTACTTACATGTTCCCTTCTCATCCCATCACTGGTATCTTCCTTATCTTGGTTTTCCCTTATTAATCTGTCATCTAAAAGTTGAAAGGCTTTACTCTTCATCCCTGGATTTATCTACTCTAACTCCATTCACACCTTTGGTGAATTCACCAAATCTCATGACTTTAAATTCCACCTATCTGAACACCTCTCAAATGTATTTCTTCAACTCAGATATTGTCCAGAATTTTAGACTCATGTAATTAGCCACCTAACTAATAGCTAAAACAAGAAAGAGTTCTTGGTAATTTAAGCAGTGATTGAAGCATTTTAAAGATATAGATGAGTGGAAGATATTGCTATAAAGGACTAAAACTAAAAATGTCATGAAACAGAATAAAATATTGAAAAATTTAGTCAATAAATTCAATGTTCAACTACTAGAAATTAAAGAGATTGTGGAAACGGTAAAAGAGAAATTACTCCATAAAGTACTAAGAAGCTATGAAAACTGTCCATAATAAAAAAATCCTAGATCTATATATAAAAAGACTCTCTGAATGCCCATAGGAATACATTTAAAAAAATATCTATATCATATGGAAACAACTCAAATACCCACTACTAGATGACTGGATCAAGAAGATATGTTATATATACATAGTGGAATACTACTCAGCAGTCAAAAAAGATAAACTCACGCCATTCACAGCAACATGGATGGAGCTGGAAGGGATTATTATCAGTGAAACAAGCCAGAAGGAAAAAGAAAAATATCAGATGATTTCACTTAAAGGAGGAATATAGGGGAACCAAATAACAGATCAGGAAAAAAATAATTATAATAAATAAAAAAAAAACAAAATTAACAGGCAACTATAAATCAGAGACATTCTGCAGTGGAATGGGAGGGAGAGGGATCAAAACAGGGGATGGAAGAGCCCAAGGGACTATGGTGATGGTGCACGGGTGAATTGGTGGCAGGAATTTTATGGGGACTACACCTGAGAGGGGGAAGCATACATTGTACAAAAATGAAGAATGATGTAAAATATATACAAATAAATAAAAATATCTATACCAATACATACTATTATGAAACATCAGATCTCTGGAGACAAAGAGGACTTCCTAAGAGTTTCCAGACAGAAAAAGAGAGTAACATATGAGTTGAATGGCATATGGACTTCTCAAAACAGCCACACTACAAGTTAGAAAATAATTCACTTAACGTGATTTATTGATTGCTTACTCTATACTAGATACTATTATCTAGTTAAGTTTTCACAAGAAAGCGATACCTTTCAAATTATGAGAGAAAATTATTTCCAACCTAAAATAAGATGATACTTCACTAAGCAGAATAAAACACATCAATAACAACTGTACCTCTTATCACCTTTTGCTCATGGAGCATGTATGTGGACCACCAAAACAAAGGTTGCAAACTAAGAAAGATTCAGGGGACAAAGGATATAGATGAAGGGACAGACTTGCCAGGACAACTGGAAGGGAAGTCCCAGGACAAAAAATGTTTTGAACTCAAGGAAGGATATCCCAGGAGGTGAGAGGGAACAGAACTCACTGATTACCTGTTGTCGTTCAACTATTTGAGAAAAGTTTCAGGATTCTAATTCTAGTAGAATTGAAAGCATCAGCCTCTGGGAATGAGATTTGAAGTGGAGAACTCTCACTATTATGAGTTATATAATAGTATTTAGTTCTTTAAATTTGGTCACAAATTATTTTAAAAAAATAATAAGCACATATTTTAAGATAACTGAATTAGAATAAAAATACCCTAGCTAAGGCAAAAACAATATAGTATTTCCTCTTTTTTTTCCCCTTAAACCTAACTTAATTTCAAAAAGAGGAACTTGTTCTTTGCTTTCAAATAAACATAATACTTTGCTAGATTCTAACAGCATTGCCACTGTCCCCTTCAGGATATTTTGAATACAAGAACCTCAGTGTCTATATGTAGGAAGGCAGATTATCAAGGTAAAGACTGAAACAAAGTTTATGGCCTCCATAAACAATTGCATCATACTATGCAGGCTGTATTTTCTTAAGAAGGACGACATTTTCTTTATCAAAGCAAGCCAAAACAGACTGTAAATTACACAATGTCTGGCTCCCAGTTCATAGAATTATAATCCATCTGGAACCAAGTAGAAATAGGGTTATATAAAGACTTTCCTAAATCAATGTAAATTATAGAAAGAATAATGTTCCCACCTTGGTGTACTCACAGTTCTGGTCAACTCCTTCCCTATGCTTTCATACACAGGGCAGCCAACTGACTTCCAGGTATCCAGAACCTTTTTATATTTACCCCCCAATAAATAAAATTCAGTGACTATAATAATCAAAACTTTGGTAAATTTAGTTAAAGTTAAAATGTTACTTTTGGAGCACAAATTTCTCAGTGTGCATGTAGTGAGAACCCAATGTCTGCAGCATCAGTGTGGTGGTAAGAACATAAAAAGATGGAAGTATTAATGTGTTCAGTATGTGAATAACCTTTTCACCTCAAGAAACCTGAATTCAAAGACGGTTAACCACAGAAGTGAAAATATCTTGGGTGGTCTAACTCTAGACATTTGTTCTTAGTGTATTTGGCCAATGCACAAAACCACCAAGGAGTCTGGCATGATGGATGGTATCTTTCTAGAAGATACTCAGGATTAAGCAGGTTGTTTTAAGTCACACCAGAGTGGAGTAATTGTGGCAAGAAGTTAGTGGAGAGGATTACAATGTGCCAGGTCATAGCCCGTCCCTTTTCCATGAGGATGCCATTAATAGAAGCCAGACTCCTTGAAAAACTCTACATTTTCCTATTCCTCCTAAGTACAACTTAAAATCCTGGACGTTATATAAAAGACCACTAAAAGATTCTGAGAGGTGGGGGTATGAAAGCAAAACAGCTAGGATCCTCAGGACCAAAAAAAAAAAAAAAAAAAAAAAAAAAAGGCAGAATAGCCTCATTTATCCCAGACTAGAAGCTGGAAGAGATGGCAACCTGGCAATACCAACGGGCAAGCAAAAATTGCCCCAAGAAAAGCTCTATAGACAAAGTACCAAGAAATAAGTAGCTTAACAAGATGGAAGAATGTTAAAGAAAAACTGCACTACCACAGTCAAACACTACAACAAGAAAAAAACCCACAAAAACAAAACTGTGGTTCCATCTTACCCACACCAACAAAGATTGGAGAACTTAGCATTCCATGCTCACCAAGAGGTAACAAGGTGTCCCATCCTCTACTTCCTTCCCATGAATGCCAGGGTGGTATCCCAGAAGGCTGAGTAGGAAGCTAGTACTTTTACTCCTACCAGACCATAGGTGGTCAGTCGCACCCCATGGTGTCAGTAGCAGCCAAGTGGGGCAGTAGAAGGAGTGACCTCATGAGGCACATCTACCCCTCCAGCAAAGAAGGTATCAGTGGAAGCCTAGTGGGCTGTTGTAACACCCCCTGCTGCCCAATGCCAATGAGCACTCCATCACTCCAGGTGTCAAATGAAGCAAATGGGGACTGAGACCTCACCTCTCACCTGTCAGTGCCCCCTCCCTTCTTTTACTAGAGTCATGTTAGGAAAAAAAAAAGCTGAAACAGGGCCTCCCTGGTGGCGCAGAGGTTGAGCGCTGAGCTGTGGAGCTGTCGGCAGCAGCAATGTGAGTTCGACGCCCAGCCAGGGAGAATCCCACATGGTGCGGCAGACCTCTCCTGCCTCGCCCGCTGCTCCCCTCAGCAGTGTATTTCTGATCTGCCTGTTCTGCTCCCCGCTCTGTCTCTGGTGAAGCCTCTCACCATCCCACACCTCTGGCCTGTACCCCAGCTTGTATGTATAAATAAATAAATCTTAAAAAAAAAAAAGCTGAAACAGATGGTTTAAATAAGTTCCAGCATCTCATAGCAAAATGCCCAAAATACCCAAGTTTCTATAAAACATCACATTTCATGCCAAGAACCAGGAAGACAGCAAACTGATTGGAAAAAGACAAAGATGCAAAAATAAAGCAATCAAAAAGATAGAACCAAGAAGAGATATAGACAAATCTACAATTATAGTTGGAGGCTTCGTCACTATTCTTTCGATATTGACAGACTAAAAAAATCCTCATTTTTCTATAGCCTGCCTTCCAAGACACTATTCGTTGCATGTGGTACTCAGTACTCCCCTCAATTCCCATCAATCACATTGACCTTCAAACTGGTACTTTACCTTGGTCTAACAAACCAACTTTTCACCTTCATTGCTTGTTCTTCATTTTCTAACCACAGGGTTTGTTACCCATTTCTCCTTGTAAGTGAAGTGTCTTTCCATACTCTAAGTCCTCAATTTCCTTTCTTTTTATTTTTTCTATATATTTGCAGCATTTTAAAGTTTTATATGAAATACTTGCTATAAATCACTCAGAGAATATAGAAATATTCAGAAAAATATTAAACTCTTAAATTTTTTTCCAAATTTAATCCCTTCAATCCCATTCTCCTCGTTAGGCGATAAGACATTTGTCATTATTCTCCTTCCTTCTAGCCCTCTTTCTACACATTTACATAGATATTCTTAAAAAACAAACATCTTTTATGTTTTATAATAAACTCATGCAAAATGTATTGAAACTCCCTCTTTCATTATAAGTATGGAGATATTTTTATGAAATATCTATAAGCCTATAGCTCTCCTTTTTGAATGATATATTGCTCCACAGTAGGGCACTAATATTTATTTAACTACTTCTTTATTGTTGGACAATTAGAGTACTTCCTTAATTTTATCATTAAAAGCACATTGACACTTTTGCACAACTGAATTATTCCTTCAAGCTTAATTTCCTAATGTGGAATTGCTGGATAACATGCATTCTTAATTTTGATAAATACTGATCAAATTGCCTTCCAAAAAGTAAACAACAAAATATAAGATCCAAAATATCTCACCAACAATATTCTGGGGCCTCCACGGTGGCGCAGTGGTTGAGCGCTGCACTGTGGAGCTGTTGGCAGCGTGCAATGCGAGTTCCACGCCCCGCTGGGGAGAATCTACATGGTGGGGCGGACCTCTCCTGCCTCACCCGCTGCTCCCCTCAGCAGTGTATTTCTGATCTGCCTGTTCTGCTCCCCACTCTGTCTCTGGTGAACCCTCTCACCGCCCCACACCTCTGGCCTGTACCCCAGCTTGTATATATAAATAAATAAATCTTTAAAAAAAAAAAACAATATTCTGAAGGAGTGAAAAAATTTCTCTCTTCAGTGTCAACATTTCCTCAATTGCAGTGAAACTGAGAAGATATTCATATATTTTTGGTCCAAAATTTGGTGGTTAATGTTCATTGGATTTTCCTAATAACATTGCAGTTTTGTTTAGTCATAGTTCACATATAATTCTTCAAGTTTATCTTAATGTACACTATGAACAATGGGTTGGAAGTCACGCTTTCCAAAGGAAAGCCAATATTCCCAGCACAACTATCTACTATTTCCTAACTGATTTTAAAAAGTTCACCATGAACTGAATTACCTAATGTAAAGAAATCTTTCTGGAATCCAATGTTGTTTTCCAGCTGTGTTTGCCTGTCCTAATACCAGATTACATAACCCACAGCTTTATATTATGAATTAGTATTAGGAGAAATTGTTCACCTCCAGAATTTTCTTAGTTATTTTCTATATAATTTTCTATATAAATTTAAGAATGAGCTTGCATTCTATATTAAAATTATTGTTGTGATTTTGATTAACATTACAATTTGTTTATTATTATTTTCTCAGAAATTACCATCTTAACGATTTGAATCTTTTCCTATAGAGCATGATATGCTTTTTACATTTCTTTAAGTACTCATGTGGCAACTTTTTAGCAGCAATTTATAATTTTATTCATATAATTCTATATAGTTCCTATGATATCTAGGCCTAGAGCATTTTTTTGGTGAAGGGTATGTTCTTTAGCAAGATTTTTTTCTAATTGGCTATCAATGTTTTAAAGAAAAGTTACTGATTTTCATGTTAGTCTTTTATTTAATCATCCTTCTGAATTATTAGTTCTAGTAGTTTTTAGATATTTATTTGCAAATAATTTCAGATTTGTGTTTCATTCAGATAGAAAGTATAGCTCTATATATGTGTGTATCTGATATACATACAATTTTTAATAAGATGTGACTTGTATTTTGCTCTACTCATATATTTGAAGACCTCCAGGGTCATTGTAATTGTGATGTTGATAGTGGACATTCTTATTTTCTCCATAAATGCATTTCCTTGAACTTTACAGAAAAACCTTAGTTTTATTCACTAATTTATTTATATATTGTCTATTTGATTAATTTCCAGTTTAATTTTGTCTGCTTTTTTCTTTTTCATTGTGCACTTATATTCATTTTTCAACTCTTTTAACTTCATATTTATTTTATTCATTTTATAATATTACTTGCTTTCTGATATAAAATATATACATTATTCAGTGGCTGCATGTCTAAAATGTTTCATTTATGTTAGAGTTATACGATTCTGCTTACTCATATATAAAGGTGTTAAGACTCACATCAAATTTTGAGGATAAAAGAACATGACTCTGAATAAACCCTGTGACTAAGGGAACCAAAGAAATAGCCATTACATTTAATTAATTATGAATCTAACACATACAGACTTAATGGCCCCCATGGAATAAATGGATAGATCTCAGATTAGAAACTGTCCTTGGCTAAAGAGAAAAAAAAAATGCCTTCTGTTTTCATCTAGGAACTTTATTACGGTTGTCATACACCCAAACTGGCTGTATTTCTGGATGAGAGGATTTGCCCTCTCATTTTTGTGGTAGTTTAAAGATTAGAAAATATTTTTTGGGATTTTTTTTTAAAAAAGTTGTTTTCTTAATTTATAAACACACACAAAATAAGAACAGGACACCAAAGATGAATATCAACATGTAGAAAAATCAGACTTGTGTCAACGCCTTGTTTAGAAAAAGCAAGCCCGGGAATATTTTGATTCTGCAATAAGCAAAACAGTCCCCTTAGAAATCTGGAAATATTGACAAAGTGGGTCTTTGTGACGTCAAACATGACATTTGGGTTTTAGGTCTGTTTTAGCAATGTCATCATTTTAGAGGATGAATGAAGAGAATCACAGGACATAGCTTTCAGATATCATATGAAGTGATTAGGGGGTTTAAGGTAAGATTTTAGAACCTCTCACAAATTCTTCATGTAAAATGTTCACACTGTTGTAAGTGAATATGTAGTCATTTCTCTCTCTCTCCCTACCATTACCTTGGTTTCACTGCAGCTACAACAAACTAAGAATTATTTGGATTGAGTTCAGATGAAAGTGGTGCATTCTAACAACAAGTCATTCAAAGTCTTACATAGTAATACCAAAATGGTCATGTGAGACAAATCTGAGAATACTAGAATTCTAAGTGACTCTACTGGATTTCTAGATTTCATAAGACAAGCTATGTATTAAAAAATGAAGTCTGAATGTGAATTGTTTTAGTCACTACCTTCTGATGATCCTAGACAATTTCAGGGAACCGAAACCTAAGCCTGCTGCTAATGAAGATGGGGAAAGCTTGGATCCTGGAAGATCAGAGCATGAAGGAGTAGAAAGAACCTCCATATATCCAGGAGGAGTTTTATCCCCAATATCTAGCCCAGGAACTGAGCTGGACAACAAGAATTCTCTTCAAGACAATGGTGACTAAAGACAATGAAAATGGGTCAGAGCAAGAGTTTTCCCCACAGTTTCTTGTTACATGATCTCAAAAGCCCCAGAGCAGACTTTAGTAGAGCAAGTTGATTCTTCAGACACCAGAGTTCTGCTACCCTAGCATTTTCATTTTACAAACGAGTAACTTCAGGACACACAGCAAAGTTTATAAATACCTTTCCATGTTCCTGTGTCTGTTTATATGCAAGAATATAATGACAAACAGAGGGACACATGGACTCTGTTTCTCAGCATATTATAACCATAAAATAATGTGACTCTCTCCCAAGTGCATTATGAGTGAGTCTTCTCTGGTCATTGACTTACGTACAGTAAGACCTCTTGATATGGAATGCCAATAAATATGCGATTCATGAATAGTCTAGCTAAGGAGTCTGGTGAAAGCCATGACTCCTCTTACTGGTGGAGGCCAGGAAACTGCAAAGACAATAAACCTTGGCGTCCGCTCCAGGCTAACTGGCTGTGGCCAAGGCGCAACTGTTCACATGTCAGCTGGGTCTCTGCCAGGTCATTAGTCATTATGCGTTCTGCCCCAGTGGTACATTAGAAATAGAATGGGCTCTGAATGTGCTCAGAGGAAAGAAGGAAAAACACCAGTTTATATTCAATGAGGTCAAAATTTTTTGGCATTCTTGCTTTTTGAGAAAGTTATACTTAAAACAAAAACTGAAGCCTTGCTAGCCAACCTTCAAACACACTTCCTGTAAAAGGACGCAGTAGTTATTAACTACTCAAGGAAAAAGATGAAAGCTAAAGGAAATGAGAAAGTTAAAACTTAACAAAAATGGGAGATATCATTAGTGGAATGATTAAACCCCCCTCCCAAATAATCAGCTTACTTTTTTTCCCCCTCTTATTCAGCGTTATACCTTCAAGAGCCTTTCCCATTACCCTGTCTACCAATTACCATCATAATATGCTGCTCCAGGCACTATCTGCACTATTATTGCCCAGAGAATCTTAGGATTGCATTTTTAAGGACCATATCTTTCTGTAAGGAGTAAACCACTAAGATTAATAGCATCTCTACCCCCAGACACAATAATAAAAAACAGCTGACCATTTCTTAAAAACTCTATTTGGTTGGATCTCTAAACAATGGCTTGACTTGCCTAGCAGTTGTGTCAATTAAGTTTAGATATCTACAATGTTAAAAGCATTAAACTGAGTATATAAATCAACTCTGTTTATACCAATCATTCCAATTATTGCTTAATCAGCCAGTAAAATCAACATACAAATATGAATCTGGGAACAGGGTTTGATGTGATTTTCCTTACATGTGGCAAACAGAACATGGTTTTTACATATTTACAGAAACACATTTCAAACTATGTTTTCATAGAAATAGTCTTTTCTTTTGCTAATGAAGTAAAAATTCAGGTATATGCTAACTTTAAGCACAGCAGGTGCAGGGACTCAAACAATGTCTTCATACAGTTTCTGTTCACTGGTTATTCCCTCTGACAGAAGGGCATTTTTCATTATTTGAGAAGATGGTCATTTGTCTTAAAAAATTTTAATAGTGCTAACCTTGAGAATACCTGATATATAGGCTGTATAGATAAATAGATCTATATGTCTATAAAGTATCTATAATATAGAGAATAATTTGCCCACAATACACTGTCAATAATTAGTAGAGCCTGGAATAAACTTTTTGGTTCAAAATGTATCTCAAAATTCATTTCTTATAAGCATATCATTAGTAGCTCTTTCCTTTGTATTACTCTGTGTTAATTTTCACATACTGTGCTATTATTAAAACCACTCATGGTTAATCTAGACTTTTTGCAACAGAGTGGATAGAGTGACACACATCAACCACTAAGCTGGATACATCACCTCCCCATTTAAAACCATAACCAGTTTTCCATCAACATGAGTTAACACCAAGCTGGTCACTTTGGTTTGCAAGGTTCTCCATAATCAGGTCATATATCTATCATTGTTTCCTGCTTAGTCAGAAAAATCACCAAAATGAAATAAATAAGATCACACATCTCTCACTATGTTATTCTTACAACTTTCAATGACACAGGAAAAGCGTCATCCTTTGGTATGCATATCCATGAAACAAACCTTAGGAAGGATTCTTAATGTCTCCTTTGAAATACATTCCTTTCTTTAAGCAAATCACCTGGGACATGAGGATGGCATTCCCAGTTAGTCCAGTCTGGGTCCAGTGTCCACCCCTGGTCTGGGTGGGAGGAAAATATTGGGACCATGCTAACCTCACTCAACCATCCCACATTAATATCTTCCAAGAGAAAGGCCTGTTTCAGCAGTGCCATATGCTCTCACTGCTCTGATTTTACACAGGTCAAAGACCGTCTCTTTCTTGAAGACCTAAGGAGGCTTGTCCAAAAGTTAAATTATTGGTCCCAAGTTAGTGAGCGTAACAAAGGCAGGGAGTCCGGAGCTAGAGCGGGAGACAGAGTTGGGAGGAGGTGCAGAGCAGTGACAACTCTGTCCTCCAGTCCCCTCCCAATTTGTTCCTGCCCAGTATTCCCAGTATCCCCAGTTTGGTGATGGTAATAACCACTCCCCCTTTAAGAAGCTCTCAACTATCACCTAGATGAGGACAAAGGGCAGATGTGGGAGAGGGAGGGGACAGTGATGGGCAGCTCTGCCATGTCTACATGGAGATAAGGGTTACTTTTTCCAGATAAAGAAGAGAAAGATGCTAGACATCAAAGCAAACCATACTGCTCAGAAACCCAGTCAGGGCAAACATGACAGACCTATCTATATCTGGACTTCTCATAAATATTGCTTTGGCCGAGCCCACATAATATTTTATTGATTTTTTTTATGAAAGGCGATGTGCTAGGTCTAAAAATTCTGCTTGAAAATATATGGTAGAGATGCTAATTTTATCCTTTATGATATTATACAATGGATGCCATTAAGTGATTTCAAAACAGAAATAATAAGTTGAAAGAGAATATCAATATCATTTTACAGGTCACTATTTTATAGGTAAATACTTAGCAGCAAGGGACTTAGCAAGAAAGAGCAAAAAGGAGATACTTCAATGCTACACACAATTGATGAATTGTTTAATCACTGATTTCCATAATTTTACAGTTAAAGTAAGATTATTTAGATATAATTATCTTAAAATTGTTAAGACTTAATCTGTAATGAAAAATTTAAAAATACACCAACAATCTAATTCTAATAACATCAGAATCTAAATCAAATACTTTCACAATATGAAGCAGATTTTTAATCCATGAAACCACTCCATCTGGGGTTCTCAATGTTATTTGAGCCATAAGAATCTCTCTAGGTTTTTCTAATGAAGACAACTTAGATATTGAGAATTTATATTTAGAAAATTAATATGTAGTAATGATAAAGGTATAGGACCAATTTTTTTCTAACTTTGAAAATTATTTTTATCTCTACTATATTTATATTTATAATGATGCAAATCTGATGCTCTCTGAACATACCAGAGAAACCAGTAAGGTATTTATTTTTAGGTACTTAGAAGCTAAAAGGTATTTAGAAACTAGTATTTATTTTTATTATTTGTCCTCAAAGTTTCAGCATTCATTTTAAAGAGATTCACATATAGCTGGGTGAGAAAAATAATAAGTAAACAAACATCATGTCTGTGTCAAAATTATGTGTAATCGACTTCATTCCATTTTAAGGGGCTATAATAGCATATCTGAAGGTAGTGAAATTGGTGGTGACGAAAAAAATATTTTTGGAAAATATCTTCCAGCATAAGACATAGAGAATGGAAAGAAAGCAGGAAAGAGAGAAGGATGAACATGTTTTCAACATCTACTATGTTTAAGAATTATAGCAAACATTTTTCATAGTGAATAGAAATACACCAAGTAGTCTTTCTAACTCTCTACAGAATCTTTACTAAATTCTACCATTTTGGGGTGGTCAGGTTATTTTCAAGTCTTGAGTTTATGAACTAAAACCAATTGCTGAGTTGCATTTATAACTTGAGTCCTGTCTATCCAATCCTTTCTCATTTTGTCTGTCCATTTGTTTAGAGAACTTACAATGGAAAAGCAGGAATTGAATTCACCATGTTTTAGGACATGAAATAAAGTTCCAAACACACACATTAGTGATTCAAAAACAAATACAAAACCATATAACCAGTGCATGCATTTCTAAATACTATAATTTAGGCTCCCCAAAGTATCTTAAGTGTGTCCCATTTTACTTACTGTAAGTGGCAAAAGAAGAAATCTACAGTTAATCTACAGTTACGTGTATAATCATACACATAAGTTATGATATGCAGAAGACCACAATTCCTTGGGGTGGAAAATCTTAGTCAGGTTTTCTTTTTCTTTTTTTGCCAAGAAAATATTTCCTTTGTATTTTGGGGAAGAGACACCCAGTGAATTAAAATCGGCACTCAGGGTTCTTTTGTTCAGTCTGGATCATTTATTCGGCTCCTGCCCTCTGTCAGCCTCTACAAGAGCTTTAGCTGTGCAAAGGGAAGTTTATTCAACTGCTTCTCATCACATCCACCCACACAGATTTACATGCAAAGAGCTCAGGACGTCCAAAAAACGTGGACTTTGAAAGTAGAAAGGAAGGAAAAAAAGGGGTGGGGGGCGAGAGAAACATTTTTGAAATGTGTGCCTTCCAACCCATTTATAATAACTGCAGCCTTTTACACAAGTCACTTTATTGAAATTATTAGCTGTTAGAAAGAAGTTCTGTCGTCATCACTGGAGTATGCTGAGCTCACCAGGACACCTCATGCTTTTCAAAGCAAGAGAGAGAGGCAGGAAATAGCTGCTATTCCCTTTTTTTTTTTAATTTCCTGAAATGTGATGATAAATTAAGGTGACTGTAGGTATGAAAGAGGTCCCTAGTGAGATTAGCCTCCAATGATACTCCTCATAGTGGCACTTCTGTGTCCCCCACATTGAGGGGTGCATTCACATCTCAGACAAATCTTAAATCAACTGTCCTTTTCTATTTCAGTTTTTAAGGGAGGGTTCCTTCCTAGTCAGCCTGGATAAACTTATTCATTCCTCAGAGGGGGAAAATAACTTAAATACAATTTAAGAGAAAATGCATAAAATTAAAAGATTCTGGAGCAGAATCTTCTATCCTCATGGTGCCTGTCTTTCTCATAGTTCATGGTTTTTTTTGGGTTTTATTTTTGAGAAACTGTCACCTCCCCAGTCCCTGCCAAAGGAAGCACGTCATAAAATCCCTTATAGAGAAGTGGTAGTGTTCTGACCCTCTACATGACCCTGCAGAAGGAATCACTGGGTTAGGGAGTGCCTATGACAGACAGGAAGCCAACCTAAGGCAGATAGTCAGGGAGCTTAGCTTAGCATTAGAGCACCACTCAATAGCTACCACAAAAGTCCCTCTCAGGAATTAGAACTGGGAATCAGAAAGGCGGTGAGCGTAGGAACTCAAGAGTTAGTTAGGGAAGAAGGAGAAAAGATACACAGAAGGGAGTAGAAACAGAAAGAATAGCTGAGTCTAAGTCTTGTTAGCTACTTAAAGGGGACTAATAAAAATCATAGTCACAATACAGTATGACGAGCTCTGCGGCTGCTGGCTCGGTGGCCCAGCAGAGCACACCCTGCTCACTGCAGGAGGCATCCATCCTTGGCGCAGGTTTTGAAACCCACACGACTTTGAAAACACGCCACTCAGGTTTGAAACCTGTGCATCCCAAAAGCCATCAAAGTTGGGCCAGCAGTCAGATTCAGACACTCTTGCCCGGGAAGACTTTCACTTCAGACCATTGACTCTTGTCCGACTCTTGCCTGGGAAGACCTTTACTCCTGTTCCTCTGGCGCTGCTGCCCCTGACATGACTGGTGCCCTTGGCTGCTGACTGGTACATCAAAGCTGTCTGCTACTGGCCTGTGCCTGAAGCCACTAGGAGCTGTCTGTCACCACCTGATCCTGACATCACTGCTGACTGGCACCGCTAGCCTGCGACTGTGCCACCTCTAGAGTTGTCTCCTGGTGCTGCTGCCTCAGGTGCTGCCCCCACCAGCCCCTAAACTGCTGCTGGCTCAGCAGCACTACCAGTTATTACCTCCAGTTGCCACCATGAGTTGGGTACTAGTCCACTAATTGCTGGTGTGCCAAGAGCTCCAGGCTCTCATAGAAGGGACAACACCAACTTTCGCAAGAAGCTTTTGGTATGGACTATGGGACCCTGCAGATACCATCTGTGGTAGGATAGATGGTCATTTGCGGCCTTAAAATCTCATTCCTTTTTAATCTCTCCGAATAGATCCCTTGTAATTAAGCCCTGTTGTTATTACAATCTATGTGTGAGTTGTGTCTTGCAATTATGAGTGCAGAGGTGAGGGCCCATGAACATTCCCCAGGTTTGCAAGTTTCAATACTTTATTGAAAAAGCAGCCAATGGGTCTCTGAATGACCTTCTACTTGTTAGAATGTTTTCTGGGCACGAGTCCTCCTCAGACCATGAGCAGGCTTCCTGAGCATCCCACAGGCCTGGCGCAATAACTGAGAAAACTTATTTTTCTCATTTTAAGTAGATGTTTAAAATAAAACTCTCCTTTACCTGAATAAATTACTTTCAATGATTTCTAATTATCCACAACCAAAGAATCTAGCTAACACCAGGGGTCAGTAAAGATACTGTGGTTTCAATATGAGATTTTGTAAATTTATGTAAAGTGAAAGAGATGATTAAAGACCTTGGTTCACATAACAAGGGGACAGCAAAAAATTTAACAGTGTATTAAAATTTCAATTTTCCCTTTCATTTTGATGACTCATCTGATCATTCTTACCAGAAATCTGAGCATTGTCCTTCATACTTTCAATTCTCTCACTTTCTAGTTACCAAAATCTGATGATTTTACCCTCAAATTGTATCTTAAACCTTTCTACCATTCCTCAAATCCTTCAACTTCTCTACATGTACACTACTGTCTTATGAAAACTACCATCTAACAAGCTATCTCTCATCTAAATTGTTTCCATTCAAATCAGTCATGTGTTTAGAACTTAACCCCTGTGCCACCAGGGAAGCCCTTAATTCTTAACTGTAATGACAATTTTAAAGTCTCTGTTTAAAATTTATTTCTTCAGAAAAAATGTTTCCTCACACTGCATTGTAAAATAGTTTCTTCTGTTCCACGATTTTAAAACATGCCATATTATTCACCCACAGCACTTACTATGTTTGTAAGTACACAGTCATTTGGGACTACAAATCATTTAATCTTGTAGAGGGTCACAAGATATCTATCTATACCTAGAATTTAGTCCTAGCTTTTAATATTATATATAAAATATAGGTTATGTAATGTTAAAATTGACTTTGTGGGGTTTGACAAACATCATCAACAATGTTTTTCTAATTATAACAAATAATGTGATTTTATAGATGTTTTTAAATTTATAAGAGTTATGAAGTTTACATTCTTTGAATTTTACCATGATATCATGCATGTAAGAATTGGTCAATAAGGAGACAGGGATGGGCAAGGGAGGATGTTTAAAATGTTCATAAATTTTGGAAATGCTTAATATCAATTTTCCTTTCCCTGGAGATACATAGTAAATATATGTATATATAAAAAATGTCACCTTGATGACAGACGAATCTTTTTTTTTTAATATATATTTTTATTGTTATTTATGTCTTTTACATTTTGTATCCCCCTTGGGTAGCCTACCACCAATTCACCTGTGATCCATCTCCATGGTCCCTTGTGTTCTTTTCTATTCCATTTTGTGTGATGACAGACAAATCTTACTTCCTCTTCTTAAATCAGAATTTTTATTTATTTTTTTTAAAGATTTATTTATTTATACATACAAGCTGGGGTACAGGCCAGAGGCGTGGGGCGGCGAGAGGGTTCACCAGATACAGAGTGGGGAGCAGAACAGGCAGATCAGAAATACACTGCTGAGGGGAGCAGCGGGCGAGGCAGGAGAGGTCTGCCACACCATGTGGGATTCTCCCTGGCTGGGCGTCAAACTCGCATCTCACACAGCCGACAGCTCCACAGCACAGCCACCAGGGAGGCCCCAGAATTTTTATTTCTTTTATCTGAATAGTATTTCAGAAGGGAAGGGGGGTTAATGGGATGGATAATATAGGTAAAAGGAGTTAATGTATGATGAAGGATGGGAACTAGCTTTTGGTTGCAAACATAGTGTAGTCTATACAGATGTCAATTTATAATAATTTATCCCTAAAACTTACATAATGTCATAAATTAATATTAATTCAATTAAAAATTATTTTTATTATTTTTTTTAATTTTATGCATACAAGCTGGGGTGCAGGCCAGAGGCGTGGGGCGGTGAGAGGGTTCACCAGAGACAAAGTGGGGAGCAGAACAGGCAGATCGACGGAAATACACTGCTGAGGGGAGCAGCGGGAGAAGCAGGAGAGGTCTACCGCACCATGTGGGAATCTCCCCAGCCAGGCGCCAAACTTACGTGGCCACTGCCAACAGCTCCACAGTGCATCGCTTTAACTTGCAGCGCCATCGGGAGGCCCTCAATTAAAAATTATTAAAAGAATTTTGAGACAGACCACAAGATCATTGGAGAGGGACAATCATTTACAATAACAAAAGAGAGGCTCTCACAGAAGCAAACAAAGCATCATCTAATTAAAAGAAAAGTATACACTCATGAAGAAGGAAGTAATCGAAGTTTAAATGCCCAGAGAGACGGTGCCAAAGGAAAGGCTTACCCAAGATGTCTTAAAGAAATCTTCCCAAGATGTGCCATTTGGCTTATGGGTTTTTTTGAGCTGAGGTGAATCAACGCCCTACAGACTCAAGAGAAACTTTACCATTCCCTTAACTACCTGGAAGAATGAAAATTTGGAGTTATTACCCAAATTTAGGTTTAGCTCTAGAAATAACCTTCCTATTGGAGGAAGCTATATATATGGCAGGAAAAGCATATTATTACAGAGCGTCTGGGTTTTGCCATATGACTCACCCTCTTCTAGTCATATGAGTCCTCTTCCTCTCTCCTTGAAATCCCAGGCTCCTATTTTATTCTTTAACTCAGAATCTATACCTTCATTCTGACCCATTTACTTTAGAATTTACATTGTTGTTGATACTTTATATATATGTAATTAAATTTTTTATTTTCATCTATTCACCTGATTGATGTTAATGTGATGCCCCACCAGCCCAAGGAGAACATAGAAAGATGAAATAAATTTCCTCTCCTCCCCTACAGTGTCATTTTCCAGTATAATCAAACCTAAATGAATGCTGGACCTATGAGAGTACTAACTTGAAGAGACACACCTTCTCACATATATTTGAACCATATCTAGCATAGTAATTGACTACCAATTTGGGAGGAACATGTCTTATGCATTAGGATAGAAAAAGAAGTTGAAATATTTAACCAAAAATGATTGTACTGAGATAGTCAACATCAGTGGGTATGTGATGATTGTAACTATAATTAGGCCATGATTTGAAAAAATGAGCTTCCTGTTTTCATAGTATGATCATTTTTATTAGTGTATATGTGCTCGAGAATTTCTAAGCAGCCAAATTTCCTTCTGATTCTATTCCAGCATCTTGCCATGTTGTTTGCTATCTCTTTCATTCTGTCTCCTTTTCTCTCTTGGGACCCTAAACTGCTGTTAAATAACTTGCCTCAGAAAATTGAAAAGTTTTCCAACTGCAATATGTCAAGCAAATTGTCTCTATCTTGGGTCGATCTAGTTTATCCTTGCCATGTCCTAGGGTCACCAAGACAAAAATAAAGAGAATTTCCTAATAATAACAGCAATAATAATTGCTCCAAAGAGCAATCGATGTTTGCTTTTTTCTTGTTGCTATGCTTATACGATTCTTTGTTTTCTTAAGTCTCTTTTCTACACTAGACTATAAGCTTTGTGAAAGTAGTAGCCGTATCAGTTTTTGTTTTTCCTGTGTCTCCAGCACTAAACATGGCAAGAAGGCGTCCAATATATATCTCTTTGGTGAATATCTCCTTTGCCTTACCTACTGCCTGTACCCTGAGGCAGAGTCAAAGGCAGCAGAATCTCAGTAGAAAAATTGGACAAGTTGAGAAGAAGCTATAAGAAATAGAAGAAGCCCACAGGGTTGTAATGCTCACACATAATGACATAGACAGTTGTCCCTTAGTCAATACTAGAATTTAGGATTGTGAGATCTCACAGCTCTCCTCATCGACCAGTGTATCAGGCAGCACCAGAAACCACACAAATGTGAAAGCTCAATAGCTTTACTTCCATTTTACAGATGAAGAAAAAAGGTACAAAAGTTAAGAAATTTCTGAAAGATCTAGATGAAAAATGGGGAAACAAGAATCTGAGCCTGGTTAGGCTGACCTATTTTCTTCTACCTCATTCTCTCTATCTTATTTCCTCTATGGCCAGAAATATGGGGAAGAGCAAATAAATATGTATAAGTGAAAATGCTAATTTTAAAAACTATATCTGCCTGTCACAGGGAAATATCACCAAGTATTTCTTTTAAATCAGTCTATGCAGTTTTACTGTGAAGAGGTTTCTGATCCAAAAGTTTGTTCACAATTCAGCAAGTGGATAAAATGGTTTGCTAAACTGCTGGGTATCGTTGCTGCTCATTGTGATGTTTCATAAACTAGAACTGGAAAAAGTTCCTTCATTAAGAGTCTCCTTACCATGAAGATACCGTAAGTTAAAAATGAAGTATGCATTGTTTCTTAAACTAGAAAGCCAAAAATGCTGAAAGAATTTAAGTCTTTATCGAGACATTCAAATGAAATACGAGTTTGAAATCATCTTATAAATAATTAAAAAATAAATATAACCTCATTTCCCTCCATGATCTAAATATTTATATGGAGGGTTTTTTTTTAATTTACTATATTTAGAGACTTTCCCCAGCTGCCCATTTTATTCTCTGGAACCTCTGGATTCTTCTTAAAAAGTAAACAATTTAAATATACATGGTTTCAAAGTAGAGTAAGTGACTGAAGTGTAAAAAGTTCTGTGACTGATGTGTAATATATCTGTTACTGCAGCCAACCTATCACACATGTTTCTTCCATATAGAGAGATCATCTCATAGGTGCATCATTGTGTTTTTATGTATTTTTTCAATACTGTTCACATATTTTTTTGCATGTCATTTGCCTTGCTTCAAATGTCACCAGTATGATAACAGCAAATGTCCAATATTGGAGACTACAGGTTAAATTCAAATATGAATAACACATTACTTCCAACAAGCCAAATCCTTGTATTTCATTTTATGTGGGCAGTGTTTCCGCTCTACTATTTTCACTGGACACTTGCCGGCTTTCACAGTACCATGAACCACACATCCTGTTTATTAGTTTAATGGAGTTTAACAAGGGGATTTATTTTATGTTTTTCTCTGTACAGCAAAGTGCAATTTTCTATGCTTATAAAGGATGGTTTCCTCAGTGTATTCACAGTGTGTCTCATTATAACTCCTTCTACAACATTGTATATGATGTTCAGTCACCTAATTTCCCATCATCCCTGCTGACTTTCCTTTTATGAACATGACCACTGGCAATTTAATTGTTCATTTGATTTAGATCTTAAAAACCTATTCTATCCACTTTCAGATGATTCAAAATATTTTTCAATTTTACATTTTGCTCATCATTTTCCTCAAGGGAACCTATGTGTATCCAACTCTATTGCAATGTATTAAATTTGTCTCCACTATCAGTACTCTTACTTTAGATTTATGACTCTTAGCATAGGGGAAGAACCTATTTTACTTCAATGTAAGTTCAACATAGACCCTGTTTGAACAAACTAAATACCATTACACTGATGTTCTATTTACAGAAAAGGTCCTATTATTTAGCATTTATGTAAACTGCTTGCCTAGTTCCCTTAGAGACCCACCAATCCAAACTAAAAATACACCCCATCCCCCTTTTGATGTTACCAACTACCACATTTCTGGAATGGTCCTGACAAGCTCTGGTGTAAAGAGTACAGAACTCCAAGTGCCAGTCTGCGTGACATTGCACATGCTTATGCATCTCCCTGGGACTTAGGGATTATATTTTTTCTCTCCTGGAGCCAATCACACTCTCTGAATAGTGGTATGCAAGGACACATTGGGAACACTGTAGAATTCTTCATCCAAGTGTCTTCATCCTTTCAAATGTTTCACAACAATGATTCCTGGCCCAAGGCCATGTCCCCAAGGAGAAAATAATATCTCTTAATCAAAATTAGAAAGTCCTGTCTTCAGACTCTTCAACTTCCCCACTTCATACTGGAAGAATAGCTTCATTTGGCTCACCACATGGAATGCTGTTTTCCTGGCTTCAAGTATCATGAACACTAAATTCAATTACATAATGAACCATATGATGTGGATACTGCTAGAGCACTATGTGGGTCAGTGGGACTAAACACAAATAGAATAATCAAAACCACAGTTAGTGTGGAATGCTCATTTGGGCTTGTTAGGGAGGGAGTGATGGAAGCTGCGGATGCTATTATGAGTAAATCATGTTGATTCTATTCTGTTCTATAAATGAGCTCTTGTATCATGCAAAGAAGAATGATAGAGTCAGTTTACCATAGGCACAAAGGACAGATAGTGAAGAAAGAAAACAGGAAATCCTTACAGAGAACTCCCACATCAATCTCCTTCTAGACCACTGGCCTCTGACTAAAGCCCTTAACACTGATGAGTTAGCTTTAACCTGGAAGACAAGGTTAAAAGTAACACTTTATGGCACTAAAGATATGAGTAATTTCCTGTGACTGCTTTTCTCCAAAGGAGTCACTGCATCAGACAAGTAGAATGGTTTAGAGCTGAATAAATGGAACTGGAATCAAACTGCATGGGCTCAAATCCTCTTGAGCAATTACTATCTGTGTGATTTTAAGTAAAATACCTAACTAGTGTAAACTTTAGATTCCTTTTCTTACACTGGAAGTATACAGAAAACAAGTATTAATAGAAAGTTGACTACTTTACTCAAAGTGTATTTCACAGAGCTATCCACATAAGGTATTTCAGTGGTTGACTTTCAGCAAACAGTTACATTTAAACTATACTGTTCGGGCCTCCCTGGTGGCGCAGCGGTTAAGTGCTGCGCTGTGGAGCTGTCGGCAGCGGCGACGCAAGTTCGACGCCTGGCAGGGGAGAATCCCACATGGTGCGGCAGACCTCTCCTGCCTTGCCCACTGCTCCCCTCAGCAGTGTATTTCTGATCTGCCTGTTCTGCTACCCGCTCTGTCTCTGGTGAGCCCTCTCGCCGCCCCACTCCTCTGGCCTGTACCCCAGCTTGTATGGATAAATAAAAATAAATCTTTAAAAAAAAAAACCAAAAAAAACCTATACTGTTCAACAAATTTTTACAAAAGTCATATCACTGAAATAAAATTAGTAATTTCCTATCAATTTGTATGTGCTCAACACAAATATGACAGTCAAATTCTAAATTTGGCTCTAGTTTTTTTGTAATCTGCAATAAACTGATGCTTACATCACGAAATGCATGGCAATAGTAATAGGCCTACGATTAATACCTGTAAAAAATCAAGTCATAGACTACTTCTTAAATTTCTTCGCTTGTCTCTTGTACAGCAGTTTAGGAGCATCTCTAGGGAGTGTCCAGCAGTAGTCAGCCAGCATTGTAGTGGACCATTTTCCCTGGAATCTTTGTTTCATTGATGCACTATCTCGATGAAAACGTTTGCCATGTTCATCACTAACCATACTACAGTTTTCAGGGAAGAAATCCAGATGGGAATGAAGGAAGTGGATCTTTAAAGACATATTGCAGCCAAGTTTCTGATACTGCATCTGCATGTCTTCTACTAGTTCCTTGAAGTTTCCTGCCCTAACATTCCCAAGAAAGTTTGCAGACACTAGGCGAAAAGCATTCCATGTTTGTTTCACATCACCCTGCAGCAAGTTGTTGAACTGGTCATCTCAATGCAGGCGGAATGTTTGGGGAGACTCTTCTCGACTTCTTTTGCTTCATTATTCCGCAGGAAAGAGGAGAAACCAAGCAGAAGGAACAGTCTTTTATGTGGTTGCTTGGCTCTCTCCACACCATGGGGACTGCAAATGGCATGGATGGCCTTTTGCCATTTAACCACTGTGAAAGCTGTGTTGTACATGTAGCACAGCATATATGTGGGGCCCAAGGCTTGTCTTGGTCACCAACCTTGCATCTGAAGTAAAGATGACAGCCTTCTTCCCTTGAGAAGTGATCCTTTTCTTCTGATCGGCAAATGTCACTTCCCCACAAATAGAGCAGAAATTGTCCACACTATTAACACACTTTCGAGGCATTACTGTTCTGTACTGTGTCTAAATGGATAAAATAATAATAGTTGTATGGAACAGTAGCTTAAACTGTCTCACACAAAGTCTGAAATATTTTCAATGCTCAACCTTTCCAACAGGGCTTTCTATAGCGCACTGCTGATGTCAGCTTACTTCAGCAGCTGCCTGGCAGTAGTATTGCATTGCATTAGAAAATGATGCAATCAACTCTGGATGATGTGTGCATGAGGATATGATGCAGTATTACATCATTATAGGCTGATTTAGGATGTTGTTGCAGTCCTACTGGATAAATTTATATGCCGAAACATATAAAATTAATTATATGAAATCTCTTCAAAATGAGAGCTAATAAAAAATTTTTAAGGTTATATTCATGTTCAGCACACCAAGATACTACAGATTAGGGCCTTTTCAAGTTAGTAACGATCTCACTGTTGACCAGTGCTATTGTTGTTATTCAAAGTCTACATGAGTAGCTTATTCCTAGGTAGATCCAGAAACCACCACGATTAGGGTACCAGCCATGCTGGTTTGATGGCAATAAAAGGTTTTCTGGAAATAGTATGGAGATTTCTTGAAATGTTAAAATGGATCTAATATATGATCCAGTAATCCTACTCCTCGGTATTTTTTTCATACCTTGCATTCCTATGTTCACTGCAGCCCTATTTACAAAAGCCAAGTTATGGAAGGAACCTCAGTGTTCAATGACACACAAGTGGATTAAGAAGATATGGTCTATATTATAGAGAGTGGAATACTATAAGTGATAAAAACAAAAAAACAAAAAAACATGAACTCTTACCACTCATGACAATATGGATGGAACTGGAGGGGATTACTAAGAAAAATAACTCAGAAGGACAAAGATAAATACCAAATGACTTTACTCATATATGTAATATAATTTACTCATATATGTAACATAAAGAAACTAAACAAAGGAACAGACAAAACTAAGCCAAAACAAACCCCAGAAATCTGACTGTAGAACTGAGGCTACCAGAGGGGCAAGAGGGGGTTGGGTGGGGAGGAAAGCACAGTAAGATCTGGTGAAGGATGATGGGTACTTTGGTGGTAAGTGTGGTGTGGTAACATGCATCTGAAGAGGTGTGAACCTGTACTCCTAAAACATATATAGTGTTGTAAACCACTATTATCTCAGTAAAATTTAATATAATTAAAAAAAAGGTTTCCTGGGCCTAGGACTTAAAGAACTTGCATTCTTTGTACTATATAGCAAAAAAAAAAAAAAAAAAGGTTGGAAATATAATTACTAGTCAATACCATTAATTGGGAAGAAGTAGAAACTAATTACAAGAGTAGTTTAAAAAATTCTACAAAGACAGAAAATCTTAGAGCAGAGTTCTTTTTCACTGTAGTCTCCAAAAAAGAGATTGTGACTGACATTTTCTATTTGTTAGATGTTTTATGATTGTCCTTAGTTTTACTGTTAACAGCGTAGTTGCTAAGACAATCCCTCCTGTATGGAGCAGAAATAAGATGCTGATGGGACTGCTATTCATCTCAGTTACTCAGCCATCTGCAGGAAAAACCATTTCATGATTATCTTTCTCCTATGGGTGGTCATAGGAGTAAGATAAAAAAAATATTAGCTGCTCTAAAATGGAAGGTGGGAGTGGGAAGAGGAAATACTGTGAAAGCATTTGTCTAAGGCTGATCTTTGGGGAAATGGAGGACTTGATTTTTTTTTTTTGCTTCCTATTACTTTATTTTATACATTATTAAAACATTTGCTTGCACTGTGATATCTTCAAAAGGGAATTTCATGAAAAGATTTGGGCTTATATTACGAAGAATGTCTTTTTCTGTATTCATCAGAATGAAAAATTTCCTGGTTACGTTTCTCCAGGTAGCTATCAGGAACTGGAACGGGGCTCGAGTCCCTTATATTCAGCCCCAGTGTCACCCAAGATACAAACCACAACAATTAATGACTTCTGAACAGAAGCTTTATAAAGCTGCAAAGAGGCTGAGTTCCTTCTTGCAGATGATCAAATGCTGTTTTACATACCTAAACAATTCTACTTTCCATATCGTACATATTAATGTGATAGTAAGAATTCTAGTACAATTATCTCTCTTGATAAACATGTGATATTTTCACTTTTAAAAAATTTAGCTATTAACTTGGGCCTCCCGGGCAGCACAACAGGTTAAGTGCAGCGCTGTGGCGCTGTTGGCAGCTACGGCTCGAGTTCAACGCCCAGCCGGGGAGATTCCCACATGGCGCAGCAGGCCTCTCCTGCCTCGCCCGCTGCTACCCTCAGCAGTGTACTTCAGTTGATCTGCCTGTTCCAGTCCCTGCTCTGTCTCTGGTGAACCCTCTCACTGCCCCACGTCTCTGGCCTGCACCCCAGCTTGTATGCATAAATAAAAAAAAAATCTTTAAAAAATTTAGCTATTTGGGCCTCCCTGGTGGCACAGTGGTGAAGCGCTGAGCTTTGGAGCTGTCGGCAGTGGCCATGCGAGTTCACCGCCCAGCCAGGGATATTCCCACATGGCGGGGCAGACCTCTCCTGCCTCGCCTGCTGCTCCCCTCAGGAGTGTATTTCCGTCACTCTGCCTGTTCTGCTCCCCATTCTGTCTCTGGTGAACCCTCTGCCGCCCCACGCTTCTGGCCTGTACCCCACCTTGTATGCATAAATAAATAAATCTTTAAAAAAATTTAGCTATTAACTTACTGTTATAATCATATATAACAATGTAGAAGATAAGGCTAACTGGTATTCATATATTATCTCACTCATTCCTCACAACTGTGCAGGAGAAATTATACATTCTTCCAGACAGATTAAAAAAAAATGAGGCTCATAAAAGAGATTTTCCAGGACTTACTAAAAGAAATTAGCTTTGAACTCAAATTTGACTCTTATGTCATGGTTCTATCCACACATTGCATTTTCCTGCTACTTAACAGCTTCTGCATTTGATACAGACAGACACAAGATATCAAAAAAGAAAACAAAACAAAAACCAGTATTCCCTATAAGAGTAAAATTTTTTAGTAAGGCAAAATGCAGTCACAGGAAAAAAACGACTTTGGACAAAGAACTTAATTTCACTGAGCCTTAGGATCCCCTTTTATAAATGAAGAAAACTAATTTCCAAAGTTCAACTTTGTTGCTAGGATATTCTGAAAATATATGTGAACTAAAAGGGACGACGATGTCTGTCACCAAGCTATTTCTACCCCACTGTCCCACCCTCTTGTATGTCACTTCATGAAGGTACAGAGTTTTTCCCCATCATCTCAAGTAGGTACTCAGGATTTTTCTTCAGATTCTAATTGTGCTGAAGCTCATCCTCCAGAAAATGACCTTATGGAAGAGCTGAACTATGACATGGAATCCAGGTCCTGACTGATCTTCACTCCCCCCAAGAAATATGGAGATAGAGGAGTGGAGCTTGATGAGGTGCTGATCCAGAAGGATCTCACTCACAAGAAGACGGGGAAGGCACCTGAATGCTGACACTCTGCTCACTCACCTGGCTCCCAGTCCTCCCCTTTGCCCACTTTCCTCGTCCCCGAGGAAGGACCCTAATTTGAAGGTCCCTCTTCCAGTGTGGGACACACAACCGTAGGTTGCCTTATCTTTGATGTCTTTCTTCCCCTTCATCTGTTGCCTGCCCTTTACTCTATTTTTCCCTCTCCCTCTTTTTCTGTCATATTATTGCCATGAATGGTCCATTAGAATGGCTCAGTAATTTCTTAAAACATGGGCTCAAGTAATGATTATAAAAAATCAATTACCTTGTCCTCATATCCTACCACACATTCCAATGTCCTTTCCCTTTACCCAGCTCTACTCTATTTATCTATCCAAAAAACCCCAAATGTCAGCTGTCTGAAAATTTCCCACATCTACCAAAACTAAAAAAAAATTTCTTCCTCCACTGGGCTCTAATAACCTTTGGAGTACAACTGCAGCATAACGTTTATCACTTTTGTTTTAGTGATTTACTTATATGCATAGTCCTTAAGAGATTGAGTTCCTTAAGGAATGACTCATGGCAAAGTTAAAACTCAGTGTTGGCATGGTCTGCCAAGGGGAAAAATGCTAAGGGTTCTCCTTCATTGTTGCCTCCTTATTCCTATATCAACTGATCTGAAAGAAAAGCAGGAATGCAAACAGGAAAATCAAGAATCTGAACTGAAAACCTCATCTATGGTTCTCTAGAAAAAAAAATTAGCATAAGGAGTAAATATATCTACTCTGTTAAATGTTACACTACGAAGCTAATATGAATTGATGCTAAAAGCTACCTTACATATCATTAAGTAGAAAAGGAATCATAGAAAATAGTTCTAGAGATGGGAGGTGGTAATAATAGCCCATTACTAGTATATTTAATACAACTAAGTTCACTGTATATTTTAAAATGATTAAGATAATAAAGTTTATGTTTATGTGTTTTAACACTATAAAGAAAAAATATTTGAAAACTTAGGACCCCCCTTTCTGAAACTGTCATTTGAAAATTTAGGACCTAGGAGTAGGGTTGGTGATTTGATTTAAGGATACCAAGAGTATGCTCAAGGGTATGCAAAGTGCAGAATCATGGCTTGAGGAAATAAAAGAGAGACTTGAAGTAAAAAAAAGAAAAAAAGACAATAAAACAATAGTCTGAAGGATGGAGAGTGGTGTGGGGGAGCATGAAGCCCAGGATCTTGGAGGTTTACTGGAGACTGGGTCAGCCCACTGTCAGCTCTCTTTGATGTTTCAATGGGAATCCTTCTTGAACCATTAGGTAGAAGGAAAGAGCCATGATTTGCCACAGACAGTGGATGTATCTGTAAGGACACAAGGATATAAGTAAAGGATCTGACATAGTCGAAGTGGGGAAAGCCCAAAATAAATGCACAAGGAGACCGATCACCAAAAGGAAGGAAGGAAGGCAGCATAATCCGGGTGCTGGAAAGAACCTGAAAACTGAGTGTTCAAGGGAAATTACAGCAGCCATCAGCAAGGTCAAGGACCTTCCCCATGATGCAAAGAGGTGCATCTGGTTGGTGTTCCACCCTCGTTGTTCAAGCTTTCACTGGAGGTATTTTTCTCCTGAGCGCCTTTTTAGCAGATCCAATTGTGCCTATCCAGATAGCATAAAAATAACAATAGTTTACGTGTGTCATGCATCAAGCACTAGGCTAAACACTCAATATTTGTTGCATTTATTTTTGTGAAAGTCAAAGGAGATAGAGTATTGTTACTTCCCACATCATATAGATGAGGAAAATGAGGTTGAGAGCTAGTAAATAACTTGGCCTGTTCATACAAATTTTCAGAGGGAAAACTTAGACACGAAATCCAACATGTCTGACTCCAAACCTGTATATTTATCCTCATTACTTATTGCTAAACTCCTCATAAAATAAGGTAAGGAGAGCATAGAATGCATACTAACCATGAAGCAAGAACTGGAGTGTGTAGTCAGCAATAATTTGCACTTTTTGTTCAATTAGAATAAAGGTAAGAAATTGAATATATAAAACGGTCCCTAGAAAATTAAAAGGTGATTTGTTCTAAAATAACTTCCAAAATATGTCAGTATTTTAAAACATTGAAATGAACATTCTAATAGGATTATCTTGTGAGGAACTTTGGCTGGCAACTCAGGTGTTACTCTCATTCCTCCTCAGTTATCGGGAACATGTATTCCATCATCAATAGTTACTCAGGATATATGGTAAAAAGATTTGGATGATTCATTAAATGCAAGGCTTTGGCAGCACATATGGGGAAGTGTTTATAAAGAAGTTTGGGAAACAAGATTGCAACAAAGTCAGGTTAATATTCTTCCCAGAACCTGCTGGTTCCCATCCAGATAGGTTTATGGACAGAGGCTTCATTCTGGAAATGCTGAAAAGGCAGAGCTGTTATTCTTTGTTACCTCGGTTTAGTTCTGATCTTCACTGAAAGCAGTAACTCTAATTCTGTTTTATCAACACTAGGTCTTTGGGTGGGTAATTCTAGAAGATAGCACATTATTAACAAAACAGCAATACATCTTTTATTTTAAGCTTTGGGACCCATATTTTGAACAGGGAATAAACAATGCCCATACTCGGGTCATTAAGGGAACTGGCAGGACAGAATTACTGCCGAAAGGGGTATTAAGTGGAGTTTAAATCGTTTTTTTTATAAGGCAGAGTCTGAACTCCTCTTTGGTTCTTGACCAATAATGTTTGCCAAAGAATCAACTTTACTTCATGTTTTGCCTACAAATTTTACATCATGTTACATGGCAGATTGTTAATATTTAAATTATACAAGTAATTCTGAGCTTGCCAGGAGCTCTTTGTCACCATCTTTACAGAAGAACTGGCTGAAGGTTAGCTGAATTTTAATGAGAAAAAAGAGAGACACATTGTTGTCTCTTTCAGTCACTGGAGTGAAGAGAATTTTGGGACAATGAGGGGTCTACTAGATCTAACACTAGCAGCCACATAGTTGTGCTGAATTCCAAACCTTTTTAACTTCTCTTGTGTGCCCTCAGACCCAGGCTAGCCCAAGAAAGCTTTAGAATCTAAGGAATGTCAGGTGATGCCTCCTGTAGTCAGCACCAACAGGAGGGCTGGTGACTAGTCACACCAGCTGGCACTGGCACTGGGGAAGGATCTGGTCATGGGATTAAACATCACTCGAAAAGTTCTTGGAAGGGAGAGGAGCTCTTTCTGGCTGCGCAAGGGCACTGCCATGGGAGGCAGAGGGCATTTCTGGGAAAGCCGTCTGCCCCACTGCCCTTCTAGAATTGGAGGCTACTCTGGCTCTAGTCTTATAGGCAGGGTGGTAAGAAACCACAGTGGCTGCTGTCAAGGAAGAGATGCACATGCAGAGGGTTACATGTCATTGCTATTATGCTGCCATGCTGCGTCAACTCCTTGGGAGGGACTCTGTCCCCATGTGTCATAATCATGAACTTTTAAGAAGAAATGAAGTAAAAGGTAAAGGAGGCACTGAAGGGCATGCGATCTTGGAAAAAAGACTTCAAAACCAACACCACAACAACCCAGTTAGGGAATTCTTAGTTTGGGCCAAGTTTTCCATTAAGTGCTTTGTATCAATTATTTAACTGAAGTCTCCTAGCCCTAAAAGGCAGGTATTATGAGGCCCGTTTGCTGGCCCCTTGGGTTACGCATTGAAGTTAGCAAGCTTTTGGAAAAAAAAAATCTTGACTCAAATCTGGCTGATGAGATTGCTCTTCTGTTAACCAAAATTCTATTTGCTGGAGTTCCGCACAGACATCTCAGGATTTCCAGGAGCACAGGCTCTATGTGAGCCAGCTGGCCCCTGAGGCAGCCAACATTCTTTGGGCTGCACACCCGTGATGGGAAGCTGGAGCTCGGCCCTTCGCACAGCTGGCTTATGAGCAAGCCTCTATTTTCCCCCTGGAACTCCTTCTGTCTGCAGGTTTATGATACTCAGGCCTTTTGTTAAATCTGGCTGGACTGTAAATGAGATTAATGCTTTGCACTTCTACCATACCTGCTATCTAAAAGTCTTAAAGGACTTTACAAATTGAGTCAAATAGTCACCAGCTCCTTCTACTACAGAAATTTTAACCATTTTGGAAATGAGTAATTAGCAATGTAGATTTAGTCATTTGTTTGAGGGTTTTGATAATCACTTAATTGACAAATGAAGCATTGATGGCTTTTACTGAAGGGTTAGTGGCAAAACCATTCATGTCTAGACTGAGACAAGTCTTAATGCAAGCTGCAACTGAGATATATTTCCTTTCTTTTCTATATCGAGATCAGAGACTCTTCCGCTGTACCCTGCAAGCCATATCCACTTCTCATGCTGGTTTAATAACTTCTGTGGGAGCAGGGAAGACAGAAGTAGCAAATGCCTAATCCCTGCAACCCTGGAAAGTTTCATGCCATTATCAGCTTTGCACAAAAATGAATATATTAGTCTCATTTTATGTGCACATAAGACCAGAGATCACTAAATAAAAATTTGTTCTTCACCATGAATTTCCATTGTGTTAGGAAACAGACCCTGAAGCTGAACTGCCTGGGTTTAAATCTCAACTCTATCTTTGTGTCCTGGACAAGTTACTCAACTTTCTGTTTCCCCACCCATAAATGGGGGGTAATAAAATAGTTCCTACTTCATGGATTTTCTGGTAAGGATAACATGATTGAATCTAAACTACTTTGCTGACCACAGATCTGAGACATCCAGAAGGGGAGCAGGAGGAGGGGTAAGAACAGAGGGAGAAGCATGTGGGGAGAGCAGAATCAACTTTGGCAGAGGACTATGGGTGCTTTCGTGGTTGGTGTTAGTGCTATGGTGACTACACCTGAGGAGGGAAATCCTATACTGTCAAAGTACTAACAAGAATGAAAAAATGACACTTCAATTAAAACAAAAAAAAAACTTGCTTAGAATAGCATTTGGCATATATAAGGCTCTACATAGGTGTTGAATATCATAGTAATGTCATTTATGAGGCTTGCTCATATATTAATGTCATAAATCTGTACATGAAGTAAACTATATTGCAGCTTCAGTACTGTTTGTTACCTTTCCACACAATACTAAAAATGCATTTTATTTCCATGTGGATATTCTCATTTACAACTGATCCAGGGAGAAAGTCACTCACCCAAGTTATTCACTGCAAGCTGCAACTGAGCTGCTTACTCTTATGTTATCTGTATAGGTTATCTTCTCAAAACCAAGGTGTGAATTTATCTTCTAGTAAAAACATTGTGATTCACCATATTTTAATATCTAATTCAAAGGAATGTATTACTTTTAATTTAAGTTAGCATCTCTTTTAGCTTGATAAATCTCTCATTTCCCATATATCTTTTTCCTATTAAAATACTTTTGTCAATTTTTCAGATATCTCTGCCTTATATTTTAACCCCAAATTTTTTTTCTACTTCTCTTCTCAAAGTGTACCACTTTATGTTAACATCAACACTGAATTCTATCTTGATTTATCACAGCCTCATGTACAATGATCTTCTTCCGTTTCAAACCTCAATTCACTTAAATTGCCTCACAACTCAACTTCCTTTCCTCTCCTCTTTCCCTCTTCATATTGTCAGGTTACTTTCTACTGGATTTCAATCCTTTGTTTCTCCTACCACGGAACTTTCTCTCCTGAGAACTTTGACACGAATCCCTAAAATTTTAATTCCTGTTAGTGATCATTTCATATATATCCCCACCCTCACAGGTCCCTGAAAAATAAAATTCCTTCATCTTGGCTTCTATTGGATATATAGCACTCTGAGACCATCTTAGGGAAAACTGACATTTTTTTAAGGACAATTCAACCAATAGCATAGCTCTTACACTATCCTAAATACAGCAATGGGAATAATCCCATTTGGGTCATATAAATCCCAATTTTTAATAAGGAGTTTCCTTATTCATTTCAAATAGACACAGACAAGTACAGTAAATTCCTCAGAATGAAATGTGACTGACAGATAAATAGTACCCAGGAGGAAGAGCAAGGAAACCCTATGGCCTCCACATGTTCTGGCTAACCCATGCAGCATTTTCTGAACAGTTCTAGAGCCATCAATGGGTTAGCACAGTTAGCAGTGCAGGCTGCCAAAAAGCCAGATGTTGCTGTTGGAAATACATCAGCAACACCTCGTGCACATAGTCATGGGTCTACAGAGGAGAGCCTAGATGGCAAATAAACTTCCATCCCTTTATTACAATCATTCAAATGACAGTTGCTAGAAAATATTGTCATAATGGGCTTTCTTCCTTTTCTTTAGGGAACTTGTTTTGGACAATGGAGATTAGAAGTAAAGAGATGCTACATTCTTGATAAAATGAGAGAGAAAGAAATTGAGGTAGAAGGAAATCAACTCTCACTATGCAAGGAACATGCTCTTTGTCCTCTGCTAGAATGTTCCATATTTGAGTTTAATAAGGATACAGAGCCAATGCAGCTCTAGTCTCCATTGGGAACATTTTCCTTGGCATCAGTGTGCACAATTTGGATTAAACATTGATCTCTCTGAACTGACAAAGAACTTAGGTAATGTCTTTTTTGTAACAACTTTAAAAACATATTGGCAATGAAGCTAATCGCACTTCGAAAGCTCCATTTTCTGTTTTCCAAGTAATCATGAAATGATCAGCATTATACACAACTGGAAAGAACCTTTGTGTTAAGGGCTTGCTTCACCCACTATGAAGGTGTACCCATCTGCTGAAGCCATTTACTGGTACTTATTGGTACTTGGAAATAAAGACTAGCATTTTAGAAAATTTACTAAAGAAAGATGATGTTCTGACTCATCACACAAGGAGATTTATCTCAAAGAGGGACTGTGCAGTGAGATTAAGTACTGAGACAGCACAAATAGCAGTGGGTCTTCCTTAGGGCTAACAGTGATCTCTTTCTACTTTCCCCATTTACCACATTCAGTCTTTTCCATCTGTCATTTGGTGGGAAAACTAGAGAATTGGAAGTGTCACTTAAAACAACCATGTCCTCAGGACCACCTCTACAACCCTCATGAGGAGCACTAACTACCATTTTCACTACATGCAGAATTCTCTCTACCATCATGGCTGCTAGACCACTGCCAGAGTGCCCCTCCCCCACACCAACACCATTATCACCACCACCAGTGCCCTCACCATCACTACCGCCACCCTCACCTCCCATCACCATGATTACCACCATAGCTACCCCTACCACCATGACTACTATCCATACCATCAACCTCTATGCCATCATTGCTACCACTACCCCATACCAGCACTGTCACCAGCACCACCACTTCCATCCCTGCTCCCATCACCACTATGCTCTCACCACCATCACACCCTGCATTTCTCACAACTTTCTTTCTCCTTTCTAATTTATTTTGTCGGTATGTAATGTGCTTCTAACAGCCAGGTCCAAGTCTGTTTTCTATAATAATCCAGACCAAGCAGAAGGTAATTCTGACTATCTCTACAGCACTGAGCTGCTTTGTGTTCCTCTTGGATATTTCCCCTTCACATATTTTTTTTCCTCTTATCATTCTTTCTGAGCATAACGACTTCCTTGCCCATAATAGGCACTCCACGAAAAGGTGATGAAAATTAAAATTAAATGAGTAAAACAGAAAAAAAATCACCCTATGTTTCTTCTCCCTTCTCCACCCCACTAGAATGCTAAAAAGCAATTAAATGGTGGTATACTGAGCAATGGAAAGGAGACCAGGGTTATGATTATACAAATACTAGAACTCCAGCCATCAAATATCCAAGACTTGGCTCTATTTATTCATATAGCTTGTGGATCTTTTCCCTATTATTAAATTCTTTGACTCTCTAGCTAAAAAAAAATCTGAAAAATGACATCCACCCTTCGGTAAAAAAAAAAAACAAAAACAACTGTTAACACATGGAACAACAGGAGTGGTACAAACTGATAATAACAAATTCTCATTCAGGCTTTAGCCACTTGCCCTAGAAGAGATTTCCTCAGGGGAAAGGCAAAAATGGAATTCCAATAGCTCATGTTTACTGATATATCAAGTACTAGAAGATTCTGTGACAAATCAAAAGGTTACTAGAGAAGTCAGAGTTGTTTTTACCAGGGAACCTATGATTTTATTATCTGTCTGTCTATCTATTTTCTTCATAAAACCTTTCCTTTACATTCAATTTACATGAAAGGGGAAAGAATTTGATGATTTCTGGAGTCCCAAGTTACCATGCTACAGCTCAAAGATTTTCTATGATCTGTAGACAGGATCTTTTTTTACAAATCCCTTGAAATATGAATCACAATTCAAGCTGCAGAAAAGAAACATTCCTGAAAGTACTTTATCTCCGCCATGGCCTCCAGGCTGCCCTTGCAGATTTTGTGAAATCTAATGGGATTATGGGGGCAAGATGGAGTGAGACTGTCAGCATCTCTCACATATCTAACAGCAGTACTTCTAAAAATGCTTTTGTCTTGTTGTAAGCACTGTCATCAGAGCGGCCCACATTTTCCCCACAGAGGCAGCATCTTCACAGGCATGAATCACCTCAGAGAGAACATGCAGGAGCATAAAGCAGAGGGCAAGTTTTATATGTTGCAGTCCCAACAGCTTAATCACTGAGGACATATAGTTTGATGGTCGCCTGGTTTCAGGGATTAAGGAGGAGGCTATTTGTTCCACTGCCAACTCTTTCCTAATAAACTTCTCCAACTGGGGTACATCTACTCATTATCTTTTCAAACTGTTAAGATTAATCTCTTAGCCTACGTAATCAGAAAAGAAGTCCTGCGATATGATACTTGGTTAATGTTGTGCCAGAAACATTGGGATCTGATGAATGGAGTCCTGGCTGAAAGCCAAGCTGACCTGCTTCTTGTGCCAACTACATCCCTGACCGTTCCAGTGGCTACTTTTGATGAAATGGGCTCAGCAGTGAGTGCCTTAGATCCTTGAATAAATAATTACATCTCTCTGATATTTTGGATCTCTAAAATAAAGGGATTTATTATATCATCTTGAAGCTGTAATTCCCCAGAAGTATCTCTCCCTGGTACGGAAGGTAGAAACATGTGAGCTTAATGTCATGTCCACGACTCAGTGTAGTGAAGACATCATAGCCATTTACCTTCACAAATATTTCATTTATTCAACAAATATTTACTGAGTTTCTACACTGTATGTAGCAGTGTGGTAAGCACTAGTTACACAGTGTATGACTAGAGTACCTTGGCTCATGGAGGGTCTTTGGCAGCCAAGGCACAGGGAATGCTATGCCACTCTCTTGTGGAGAGGCACTAAATCTACAGAGCATCACCTGAACTGCTAAGCCCATGTTCAAGAACAGTGGGATGCAGAGTCTAGTCAGCAGACCCCTGAGGAAAGAGTGGCAGCCACTGTGTCATCATGCACCACATAGTGTGACAGAACCACCAAAAATTGTGTCTCTCTATGTCTAAAAAGCTACCAGGGGAGACTAGAGCCCTGAGAATCTAGAATCACTGGTAGTCAGAGTCAGAACGCCATGGTGAGTGATTCTTCATCTTGGAGTGACCGAACATGTGAAAAACAGCATTGCCTTTTCTGGAATTACCTTTATTCAGAATCTCACTTCTACCTTTTCTTTCTGGTTTCATACTATCTGAAGATGATGAAACTGGTGATTATTGCACAAAATTATGTTTTGCTAGTTTATCAATAACCCATAAAATATAGAGGAAATAATCGTGGAGATGAAATGTATAAACCAGTCTAATAAACTATGAATTTGTTGACTGGCAGACATAGCCATGCCTACAGTATTACCACTGGCTCCAGATCAGGCATCTCACATAACATTGTTTCCCCAAGTTTTGCAAAAGTTTTATTTGGTTCATAACCCCACATGTACCCTTTTGAATGGACTCTATACACATCCACTTAACTGTTTCCTTCTGTCTCATTTGTCCTCCAAAAGACCACTGACTGATCCATTGATACATAGAAGGTAATAAATGCAAAAGAGAACATGAAGTGACTTTTCTGTCCTCATTGCTAAGGACCTGGAGAAATATCATACCAGGAGCAAAAAGTGCCAACTACCACCTCTGGCTTGACTCCTACCCAGTCCAAATTCCCTCCACACACGCACTCCCTGCACTCATGCTTTAGTTCATCTCTTATTGGCATGATTTTCTAGCTGCAACTGCCAAATCTAGCTCCACTACCCTTTGCTGAAGACTGGCTCTGACTCTCTGCTGCCTGCCTGCAGATCTCCCCATTTGCCACAGCCATGCCTCCGTGCCTTCTCACTCCCTCTGATTCTTCCTCCCCTCAGACCCAATGCCAAGACTTCAAACCACAGCAATTCAACTTGTTTACAATTTCAGAGATTCAAAAGGGAGTTCTACTTTCTTGCTTTATGTTTCTGCCTTTTAAGAGTCATATTGTTTATGGAAAAAAAGTTATTATTAAAACATTTGAAATAACACAAAACAGAAATGTAGAAATAACCCAAAATCACACTACCCAGGGTAAAGCCAGGCTTAACACATTGACGAGCATTCTTCAGACATCTCTCTCTCACACACACATGATTTATAACAGCTTTACTCAGGGGGGAGCCTGTAGAACAGGGTGGTTGGTAATTTGCATGTTCACTATCTGCATTCCAGTAAAGCAAGATCTATATCCACCTGAGAAATGGCTGCATAGACGTCGTGCGTGTGTGTGTGTGTGTGTGTGTGTGTGTGTGTGTGTGTGTGTGTGTAAGGGTGGAGAATTGGAGAGGCTGCCTTGCTGACTTTGAAGGTGGAGGGAGGGGCTAGGAAGCAAGTAATGCAAGTGGTCTCTAAAAACTAGAAAAGGCAAGGAAACAGATTCTCTCAGTTTCTGGTCATTTGTCACAGTAGTAATAAGAAACTAATACAGAAATACAGAGCCAGTCTCCAACTTCCCCTTTAACATTCCCCTAAGAGATTCAGTGAAACCACTAGCACCCATGCTGCATACTCTTGCCCAAATACATAGAGTTTGATCATGAACCTTAAATTTTCCTTACAAATAGTTACTTGATTCTATAAATAGTTGACCCATAGGTAATCTTAACTTTGGGGAAATGTTCTTTCCAAGAGATCACTGAGGGAGAGGGCTCCAGCCTCCCTGTTATATCAGGTGAAGTCACCAGGTCAGTCTGGCAGATGTAATGACCCAGTTACACTGTACCCTACATATTATATTATTGTTTTCTTCAAAAACTTGGTACAAATTAGAAACTTTTCAGTGTTGCACTGCCAGGTATTCATAGTGATAGTGCAAGTAAGAGCCAAAGGTCAAACGTTCAAAAGAGTAAAAGGAATTAGTGATACCTTTTGTAACAGACCAAGTACGATTGATTGGCTCATAATCTGTTGCCCAAAATTAAGAAGATAAAGCACAACCAAGGGCAATCCACTGTGCAGATGGAGACCACAATGAACCATTGTCTTCTATCAGCTTCTGGATTATTTTGGTTGCAAGCAACTGATACAGATGCCAGTTTAGGTAAACAGGTTTTATTGCAAGGATAAGAGGTAGCCCTAGAATTCCATGGGGAAATGAAGATTGAGGCTTTGAAAGGTCAGCAACCAGGGCAGCTCTGGAGATGTAAGTAGTGGGAACTAACAGACTCATTAGGGCACTGCCCTAGGGATGGAAAGTCCTAGAAAAGGGTCACATGCCTAGCCCTGAGAAGGGGGCAGAGGACTCAATTGACAATCCCTAAGATATTGCTCCCAAAGGAGGGAAAGTATATAACAACAACAACAGCAACAAAAACAACGGCAAACAGTTCTATAAAGGTTCGATATGGTCAGGCACCAGTTTAAGCACATTACAGATGTTATTTCACTAAATGCTCAGCGGCCCTATGAGCCTGTTTGGTTCTGTTATTGTCACCATTTTCCTTAGGAGGCAATTGAGTTACTGAAAGTGAAGCACCTTGACCAGTCTTTGAGGTGGCAAAAAGCCACACCAGAATTTCAGGACAGGAAGCCCAATTCCAGACACTAATACTAAACCACTATACTCTGAGGTCTCTCTGTGAATTTCCCAAGAGAAGTATGTGGAATGGCTGTGGATGGCAAAGACCACAGTGAGAGCAAAATTCCATTAGCATTTTTTGGACATTAATTTATTATGTGTAATAAAGTAAATATATAAGTTAAATATGGAGAGATGCACCTTTGCTTAGACAACATTATCATAAAGCAATATCGAACATGTAACATGAGCTTGATGAAAACAAGGAATTTAACTCTAATCCTAAGCCCCAAGGTCTAAAATCTAGCACATGGCCGATAAACGTTGAATAAGTGAATACAACAAATATATCTAACAACATATATTTAAATATTTTAAAAAGTAGACTGAAATACAAAAAACAGTACATGGGCGACATGGTGAGTCAAGACATGAGTAGATGGGAGAAATTAGTGGAAGCTGCCTGGAGCAAAAGGCTTCATATTTCGGACATTCAAGTTTTTAACAACCATAAATGGGCAGAAGGTAGAGAGGAAAATATGGCAGTCTTCACTAACAGTTCATTTGAAGGTAGAAGAGTTCTAATTAAAGAGATTATTGTTTCCATAATGCTTTAGAGTGAGTTGGAAAGCATCTGAAAATAAATGGTTGATATGTTTTGAATGTGGTTATAGAATCTAAATAAAGGATTTCCCAAATCTGAGCACTTTGATGGGGGAGGAAATGATGAAAAAGGATACACAGTGTATAAAAGATACATTTTAAGATCTGATTATTTTGGGTGGTAGTGACATGGGTTCAAGTATGGGGAAAACGGTTAAAATTTTTGCCTTTAATTTAAAAATTTAAAAAGGGTCTTTTTAAACAAACTTATCCCTTTCAGAAGCAGCTCGCTTGCCTACCTGTGACTATGTAGATACATCATTTTTTCTTTCTCCTTTTCCTAATAAATCTGTCCTTTTAAAATGTCAAAAAAAGTAAGTAAATAAATAATAAAAATTAAAACATTTTCCTTTAATAAAACTGACTATAGGACTGAATAGTTCTGGTTTTTAAATGAAGTGAAAACTACAAAATAATCTCCCACAAAAATTATGTACCAAAAAAAAGGGCCTCCCCATGGCACAGCAGTTAAGCGCTGCACTGTGAGCTATGGAGCTGTGGAGCTGTGGAGCTGTTGGCAGTGGCAACACGAGTTCAACACCCAGCCAGGGAGATTCCCACACGGCATAGCAGACCTCTCCTGCCTTGCCTGCTGCTCCCCTCAGCAGCGTATTTCCATAGATCTGCCTGTTCTGCTCCCCACTCTGTCTCTGGTGAACACTCTCGCTGTTCCACGCCTCTGGCCTATACCCCAGCTTGTATGCATAAATAAATAAACCTTTAAAAAATTCTATACCTTTATTTCTTCTTGGGTGCATATCAAGTCAGGGTCAGTTTAGAAGGGGACTTGGGTCATCCTAGACACCCAAGGCCAGAGTCTGCTCAAGTGGTAGGTGCCCATACAGCCCCAACTGTCAGATATTTTTTAAGAAAGCTGGCTGTGGGTGTTCAGTGCAGAGAAGGGGGTAGGGGTGAAAGCATCTAAAGATGCTTCTTCAGATGATGATGGTTTTCTTTCTATAGCTTTAACAAGTACATGGAATTCATGCTATTAAGAAGCCTGATTTATGATAGAAAACAAAAGATTGAAATTAATAAACTTCTTTAGGTGACAGTGTCTTAAGGACAAATACTAAAACTCATTTTTTTTTCTTTTTTTTTAAGATTTATTTATTTATGCATACAGGCCGGGGTACAGGCCAGAGGTGTGGGGTAGCGAGAGGGTTCACCAGAGACAGAGTGGGGAGCAAAACAGGCAGATCGTTGGAAACACACTGCTGAGGAGAGCAGAGGGTGAGGCAGGAGAGGTCTGCCATGCCATGTGGGAATCTCCCCAGCCAGGCATTGAATTCGTGTCGCTGCTGCCGACAGTTCCACAGCACAGCACTTAACCGCTGTGCCACCAGGGAGGCCCTAAAACTCATTTTATTCTCATAGACCACTGAGAAGAAGTCCCTAGCAACATCCCCATAATTATGACCTCCACCTATATATATTTTTTAAATATCTAGGGGTGTAGGCCAGAGGAATGGAGTGGTGAGAGGATACACCAGAGAGAGGGTGGGGAGCAAAACAGGTGGATCGACTGAAGTACACTGCTGAGGGGAGCAGCGAGCAAGGCAGGAAAGGCCTGCTGCACCAGGTGGGAATCTCTCTGGCCGGGTATAGAATTCATGCTGCAGTGGCTCTTGTTAGCTTCACAGTGCTACACTTAACCCACTGCACCATCAGGGAAGCCCCACATATATTTTATAAGTAGTTAGTAGCCAGACGAATGAGTTAGATCTGAAGGAAGTTTTAGGAGCTTGTATGAACAAGAGGCCAAGCAAGATATGTTCTTTATCAGCTGCAACCCAGGAAAGGAATTTGAAACCACTGTGGAAATACTCTGAAAACATACACTCCATACGCAGACTGAAAGGTCAGTCGTGTACTGTACAGTATTAAAGTAGAAGACAACACAGTACTCCAGGAAGACTATGACAATTAATAGGTAAGTCCAAAAACGAATTTGAAAGAAAACATGGTGAAGAGGTACAAATTCATCTGCATGACTGATGAAATAGGAGGGCATTCAAGTCATTTTCATTTTTTGCTATAAAATTACTAAAAGAGGTAGGCACTTGGTGATGCAAAGGAAATAAATATAAAACTAATTTTTAAAAGATTTTCTTTCCACAACTTTAACAAGTAAATGAAATTCACACTATTAAGAGGTCTCCTGAGGGCAAGGACTGATCTCATTCATTGCTTTGTACTCATTTTCCACTACAGAATATAGAAGTAGTAGATGCTCATTAAATACTTCCTAGGTGGCTAGCTAAATAGGTAGATAAAATTTAAAAAAACTATGTGTTCATTATTTTTAGTTCCAAGTTTCTTTAAAGCTGTGTGTGTGGGGGCGGGGGGGGAGATAGATCTCACAAATTAGAGGATAAAAATAAGACATGTGAAGATGGTGACAAAAATATTACATGGTCTCTTATGGTAACCACCTTGCTTCCCCAATTAATTACCTCATATATTCACAGTTATTCATACTCTAATCTCTCATTTCTAAAATAACTGCTAAGCAATATGATCTACTAAGCCAGGTTTTGTGGCCATTATAGTGCTTGTGCAGGAGTGGACTTTCATTACTTCCCAGAGCCCATCTGGTTCACGAAGCTATCTGGCTTTTTCTAAAAATGTTTTCCAGGTCTCCTGCTACAGCCTGAAAGCAACCATAGGCAATACACAGACAGACAGGCACTGAATAGTGATATATGCACCAGAGTCTTGGCAAGTCTGGAGGAGTAGGGGCTAGCAAAACGGAGGATCATAAAAGGGGGTTTTCCAGCAGGAGCAATGGCACAGAAAGGGAGGTAAGAGAACACTGGGTAACCAGTGACTTCAAGCTGTATATGTGGCTGGAACATCTGTTGCCTGTGCAGAGTGTTAACAGACCAGGCTGGAAAGATAAGCTCCATTCAGCCAGGATGTGTCTACTCTGTCCACTTCCTGCCCCCAAGTCTGGCACAAAGTGTCAGGTAGCAGAGGCTCCATAAACATTAGTTTACCTGGAATGAAAAACACACAGGGGCCAGAACAAGAAGTTACTTGAATTTTAGCTTTATTACTACAAGTGGAAAAGAAAGCCAAAAGACGTATCACTGAGACATTGGGTCTCTCGTGACCTGCTCCCATGGGCAATTTCCTCAACCTCTTTGTGTCTCTAACTTCACGTTCTTGAATGTAAAACTGCAGCAGTGCCTCTTACCTCATAGCATTGTTCTGAGGATTAAAGGCAGTGCAGTTTGAGTAAACTGCCTGGTACAAGGCCTGGCGCCCAGAGGCAGAGATTATTAGGAGTCTGTGTTACTGCTGAGTTTGGCAGCATCTCAATGTTTGATATTATATCTCATCTGGCAGGGGAAACTGAAACGATGCTGAAGACCATGATGGTGAAAGCAGTGTACTGAGATTCTGTCCTGGTTTCGGCCACGATTGTTTGTTCAGTGGTAATAGCTAGTGCTAGGTCTCCTTTGGGAGCCTGAGAAATCACCAGCCACACGGTAACCAAAAGGCAGGAAGAAATCCGAGCAGCCAGGAGGGAGGCAGAGACAGCCTTTGTGGAGAAAACATTTGTTGCCCTTAAAAAAGTAGGATGTTTGAAAAGAAAACAAGTGGCACTGGAGACACAGGCTCCAAGCACATACATCTCAGTTACCACTCCCTCCACATGGGCTACAGGATCAAGCCAGCTACATGATATATTCCTGTGCCAGGAACAAAACTCACTACAAAGAATGCTGTGCTCTCTCAGAAAATAATTTCTGTGTTCTATTGAACTACAGTCTCTTCCAATTGCCATTTTCCAGAAAACAAGCAACTATTCTACATCCTTAAATTTAAGATGTACCAAAAAGATACGAAATCCACAATTAATTGAGGGTTCATGGTGTTTATGATGCTTAGAAGAGTGCCCTGGAGTTTTCCAGGGCAGAAGAAAATGAACTGAATGCACCCTCTTGTGTTTTACACTTTTGAAACTGGTCTAGACTGGAACTGGGAAAAGCGTCTTGGCAAGGGAATAACCTACAACCAAACCTAAATTCACCGGCCACATTCCATGGGGAGCCTGGAATAACACAGCACCAAAGAGACAAATAGCAACAAAGGCAAAGGCAAAATCCAAAAAGCAGAGTTCACGAAGCCAGAAAAGACTTCCTGGGTCACCTTGTCCTCCTTCCTGTAAAGTTTGTACTTTGTTAAATAACTTTTCTGGAATAACCCACTCAAGTTCTGCTACCTCGCTCTCTACTCAGCGAGCATTTCTTTCCTTCCCCACTGCCTTACTAACACTTAACTACACTAACGAGCTTCATATAAAAAATAAACTTCTTGTTTAGGAGTTGGCTTTAATGGTCCCCATTGTAAGTCCTGGATAATAGTGCTTTGAATTTCTCTTATTTTCTTTATATATCTTTTCTTGTCAAGTTTCGCTCTTTCACGCAAATGCCCAAAATGATTAATTTGCATCATTATTTAAACACATTTCAATGATAATAAAAAATGTAAGAACTTGATTTAGGGAATATTTAATATTGTTAAGCCATAAATCTCCATGTTTATACACATGTATATATTTCCCAAATTTTTATGGTTTTAAAAGGTCACAAGATACATAACTGTTCCTTTAGCTTTTTTGTATCACTCTAGTTAAGTGTTATATAGACCATTGGTATTCAAGTATTTTTACCTGTTTATCTGAATATCTTCTTTAACTATTTTGCAGACAGCTAAGTACAATTACTTATCTGAAAGAAATCCAACAACACTGAACAAAAGTTCCCAATGTGATGTACTAGAAGAGAGCAATAAGAGGGAAACATAAAAATGATTTGCTTATACTGTTCATAAGTTAAATCTGCTTGGTAATAAATTGGCTATATGCAAGCCAGAACATCTGCACAATTTCTTTCAAAGAATGTTTATGAGTGTGAAGCATGAATGACTCTTTGGCCCACTGCCTTTTCCATAGCCTTTTACTTTTCTTTGTGAATTATTCTTCCCCAGTTCGGTCTCATTATAAAAATGATTCCCATTTGAGAGACTGTATTGCAGCATGATTAAACACAAGGACTCTCAAACCAGACTGGATTCTACCCCCTGTTCTGCCCATCCCTAGCTGTTTTTCCCTGGAAAATTCTTCAACTTCTTTGTGGCACAGCTACCTCATTGGTAAGCAGACAACAGTAGTTATAATTACCTTCCCTATTTATGAAAGTCCTATAGAATTTTATGGTTCACAGTAAGTGTTCCTCTAATGTTAGAATTTATTTTACCTTCATCCTATTCTGCTACTTCCTTTTCCATGAACTCCTTCTTCAAGTCTATAAAACTTAACCTATCAATAACTTCAGTATTATTACAACCTAAAAATACTACATCTTATAGGTCAATACGAAAGGGCCACTGCCCCAGTGTTTTGTGAGACTTGGAACTATTGGAATTAGGTGTAATTGCTGTCCTGAACTTGCCCTGGTGCAATAATCAAAGCGAGAACATCATTGAATAACATCTGCCTCTTTAAAATTTTGTATTTATTCCACAAGGTCACCGAGGAAGGTCTAGGTGAAAACATAACACCACAATTTCTTATGGAATTTACATTATATGATGCTCATTATCTCTCTTGTATAGACATTGCATTGAGATAAATACATGAACACTCTTCAACAAGTGAAATAATCATACATTGATTTTAATTAACAGGTAGTCAATAAATACAGGAGAAGCTTGTCATAGTGAAGGACAATAAATAGTCATTTCATAAACACAGGCTCAAACAATGCTTCCAGACTCCTCTCTACATTCCTCAGCATTTCCTAGAAATTTCTCTAAATATCAACAGACTCAATACACATTTTAGGTATAATAGAGGTCATTGTGTCAGCTGGCACATTGCAAATGAATTTATCCTATTAACAGGTGATACTCACATAGGGTTTTGTATGTTAAACACAGGTTTTATTTCCATTAATATCCCTTTAATTAAAAATACGTTGTCTTTAAGATCTGATAGCTAAAGTTTTGTCATGATTCTTAACTTCTCCCACCATCTGTTTCTAATGCCTAACATCAGCAGATTTTAATCTCTTTTGTCCTTTCTATAGCTATATTTTACAGTCCCTCTCCAAATGCCAACAATTCTTACTTAAAAACTTAATACATATAGTTTATTTTAAATATGGGTTATGGGTATTTCTGAAATATTTTTAATGCTCTACAACTTTCTCAAAAAGGTTGATATAATTAAATGTGTACATAATTTTCCTCATACTTCCTTATGTTTCCCTGTAATTTGCCAAACATTAAAAATCCAGTCTCATGGTAACCATTTGTTTAAAATTGGGGCACACGTATACAAAGAAAATTTAGTTTTGACAAATGTATATGTCCATGTATACATCCATGGAACCATACTCCAATTTGACAAATGGATACATTGTAGGAATGCAAAACTCTGCCGTTCCAAACTATGCCTTTTTGGCAAGGGTTTGATTTCACAGGAGGGATTCTCAAGGCTAGATGAAGGGTGCCTTTGAAAAACAAAAAAACAATTTTATGTAAACATCTCTCTGTAAGGGAGTCTCCTTCACTGAACTGATCTTATCACCTTCCAGTGGAGAAGGTACAGCTTAAATCTGTATATCTTTTGTTTATTGTGTCTTGTCTTCCTTGGTAAACTCCCTAGTGAACTACCCCTTTCTCAGTTCCAATATCTCTAGTCTTCATTATTTAAGATGGATTCTGAAGCCCTGTGGGTGAGTTACTATGTCAAGGTGGATCTCTCCTTTGTATACAGGAGGTACCCATATTATTAGTAAGTTTCTTTTTACCTTTTCTCTTATCAGTCTGTCTGATGCTTGATTATCTGCCAGGCAAGCAGAACCCAGAAGGGAATGGGATGGTTTTCTTTGCAACCTACAAAATCCATGTAATTAATACCGCAACTGAGATACAGCCATATGCCTCCCTTTCCAGTCAATATCTTCCTTACCAGAATGAGCCACTCTTCTAATTTCTAGTCCCATAGATTTCATTTTTGCATTTTCTTGACCTTGACATAAATGGTATCACATTGTGTATATACTTTTGTATTTGGCGTCTTTCTCTCAAAATGTTCTTGAAAGCAAATATTGTTGCAACTATTTATCAGCAGTCTATTACTCTTTGTTGCTGAATAGTAATTAATTATATATATATATATATATATATAATTCTTTCTAGTTTCCTACAAATGGACATTTGGGCTGCTTTTGGGTTCAAATTAGATTTTATTGCTCTGGTGTAATATTTTTTTCATCACTAGAGATGGGGGATATGTAGACACATGTATTAAAATTTGGAGTATTTTTTAATATTGCCATTTGCTTAAGAAAGGTTTGTTGATTAGTGAAATAAGCCAGAAAGAAAGAGAAAAATACTGAATGGTGTCACTTATTACAGGAATCTAGACTAGACACTAAATGAGAGAGAAATATTTAGCTAGGGAGGGGGAAGATAAGGGTTCAAAAGGGGGGAGAGGGGAGCACAAGGGACTGTGGTGATGGTTCACAGGTGAATCGGTGGTGGGTAACCCACAGGCAATACACTATAATGTAAAAGATGTAATTAATAATAAATATTTAAAAAAAGAAAGGTTTGTTGGTTTTCTTCTGAGAATGTCATGAAAGCTTAACTTTAAAAAGTGATAGCCTGGGGGGGGGGTGGAAGGGGGAAACCCAAGGGACGGGCACGCGGGCAGGGGGAGTGTGATAGCCTCCAGAAAATTTCCTTACTCTCTCACCTTGTCTGAACGTGTAGGGTCATCTTAATCAACTATATCTTAAGTAATTACCAAGAGCTTTAGAACTTGAAAATTTTAAATGTCATAAAATGTTTTAGCTAAGAATAATTGGAAAAACATTGTAGAATTAACCAATGTCATGTATTGTTAGGGTTATTTTCCAGTTTTATTGAGACAGATTTAGATTCAATAAAATTCACAGATTTGAATTCACTGCTAAGTAATTTGCTAATTGTATACAGGAATGTAACTATCACTCAAATTAACATGTAAATAGATCCCTTACCCTAAAACATTTCTTTTTGACCTTTTGCAGTCAACCTCATTCCCTAAACCCCAACTTTGGGCATCAGTGGCATGTCTTCTGTAACCATAGTTCAGCTTCTAGGGTTAAATGGAATCATATAGTATGTAGTTATATTGTGTTTGTTATTAATTTAGCATAATGTCTTTTTACAACTTTATTGTGGCATTTTTTACATATCATAAAATTCACCCATTTCAAGTACACAGTCCAATGCTTTTAAATAAAATTACTGAGCCATGCAACCTCCTCATAAATCTGTTGTAGAATATTTTTATCACCCCAATAAGATCCCTCATCATCATTTATGTTCATCTCATTCCCACCCTCTGTTCTAAGCAAATACTCATCTACCTTGTGTGTCATTTGTGTTCAGTAGACATTTCATGCAAACTGAATTATATAATATATGGGCTCCTGTGTCCAGTTCCTTTCAGTTAGCATACTGATTATATTACTGAGTATATTAACATTCTCCTTTTTAATCACTCATTTCTCACTCATTTTTTCAAAATATATAATATTATTTAACTTGCTCATCCAGTCACCTTTTGATAAACATTCAGATTGTTTCCAACTTTGGGGAAATTATGCATAATGGTCCCGTAAACAATTTCAAGCCATGTATGAAGTATGTCTTCATTTCTTCTAGGTAAATGTCTAGAGGGGAATTGCTGGGCTATTTGGTAAGTATAACTTTCTAACTCACACCAGTTTCAAAAGTTGCTGCATAATTCTGCCTTCTACAAGCAAAATATAAGAGTTCCAGTTGCCCTATGCCTTTACCGTGCTTAGTATTGTCTGTCTTAAACTTCAGCCACTTCAGTGGGCACACAATGGGGTTTTTATAACTGATAAAGATCTGTTCATATCAGTGGACAGTCAAAATCCTAGATGACTTCTAAAAGAAATTAGTAATCTGATTATAAAGTTTATATGGGAAGTAAAAAACACTGAAAAAGTGAAAACAATCCTGAAATAGAATAAAACAAAGGGTTTAAAGTATGTTATTTCAAGTCTTACTGTATTACATCGATATAATACAGGAAAGTGTGGTGTTGGCATAAGGATATAGATAGATCATTGTTGCAGAATGGAAAGCCAGGAAATGGACCCACACATACATATTCATTGGATTTTGCTATCATAGATATTTGAATATTCATTCAAGAAATACTTATTGGGTATCTTCTATATGCTGGGCACTGTAATAGGGGCTAGGGACATGATTACCCACAAAGCATCCAAAAACCTCTCCGTGGAGCTTACATTCTGGTTGAGGGAGGAAATGCAAACAAAACAAATAAGAAAAAATAAATTATATATTAGGTAATAATAAGCCCTTTGGAGAAAATAAAGCACAAAATGGGGATAGGAAGTGATAAGGATCTGTTTTAAATAGATAGATAACATTGAAGGGAGAGGAAATAACAGCGGCAGATTTCCTGACAGTACAGAGAGAGTGAGCCTCAGGGAGAGTCTGTGGGCCTCAGTTCAGGGACCTAGTCCAGGCCAGATCACACAGGATCTCTCAGGAATTGTAAGGAATTTGGTTTTGAATGCCTGAGATAGGAAATTTTGAGTGGAGCGGTGACATCATATGATTAAATGTTTTCAAAGCATTACTATGGCTGATAGTAGTTAGAATGGAGGCCCAAGAAGGGGAAAATAAGAAGTATAGTTTAATCTGAGATTAAATGGCAGTCACAAGAGATCCTGCAGAGTGAAAGTTAGAAAAAAAGATTAAAAAAAAAAACAGACAAGCAGGAGTTAAAGAGGTAAACTGATTACAGTTAAAAAAAAAAAGACGAAAAAGAAGACATGAAAAGGATAATAGAGGATTGATTTTCAAAAAGCAGAGTGAAATAAGTAATGTCAAATGTTTCAGAACGGACAAGCAACTGATGCTCAGAAAAGCCCACTGAACTTACAGGGTTTTTTGGTGGATTTCTTTAGTACAATATGGGTTTGCATGGTGACTACAGTGACTTTTGAAAATCTTATGAAATCTGCCAGTGGAAAGAAGGACAACAGTCAAGTCAGAGGACAATTAGGGAAAATAAATGTTGACTTCAGGACAGAATACACTACAGGGGTCTACAGACTGATGAGCAAGATTCAGTGGGTTGGGAGAAACTAAGGATGGCAGAGAGAAAGCTAAGACTGGAAGAGTGCTGGAGGGGGTGGATGGAGAGAAGAAAGGTGGGGGGTGGAATTGCTAGGGACCCTAGTTTCCTGGAATCTCCTGGCCAATTCCAGGAACTTGAAGGTTCTGTTTCCTTTTATGTTTGCAATGTTTGTTTTGTCCCCCCAAAGTACTGAATTCACAAATAACATCAATCCCACCCACACTTCTTCTAGATCATATAACAAGTCTCTGTCAACTATGTCTTCCTCTTAACTTCAAGCTCTTGTTCTGTTTGAGAATCTAAATCAGATGTAAAAATTTCAGGAAGATACAGGTCATTCTTGTAGAACGTATCAGTTAGATGCTGTCTGGCTGAGATCTGCTCTGTACCAGGCACTGTAACGGAGCGCTGTGAACAGTCCTAGCCTGGCGCTGTTTGAACCTCTCAGCTGTGAGCCATCGGAGGTGCTGTTTTGCTCCCAGATACACAACATCTGGGCCTTGCTGTGCAGGGCAGCCTGATTTCCAAGTAGGAGGTAGGCAGTAACAGCTGAGCAAGACTTGGGAATTTCACCCCCCACATACACATCCTTCTTTAATTTTTTCTTAAAAGGCTCACACCCAGTTTCATTTTCACACACAAAGAGGTCCTTTGTATTTCATTATGGCCAAGTCACAAAAGTAAATGTTTTCCTTTAAAAAGAAAGTGGGTGTGGATGATGGTCTCTTGGGTGGAATGTGAATAAAGACATTTCCCCCTAGCATGCCAACTCCAAAGGAAAATGGAATTATATTGAGCTTCTGATTCGGCAACAATGCTTTTATTTTAATTATTTCCTTGCTACTTTGTTTATTCCCTAATCTGTAGGAAATTTTAGAAAAAATTTAAATTTAACCATGTTGGGTAGGAAGAATTTTTAAGTCTCCAAAGTGAGTTACATAACTGAGTAGAAGCAAATTGGTTTCCATTCCCCTTTGTTTCAAAAGTGGATGCTCAACTGAAGATTTCAAGTTTGTTTTGATATCACCATAACATATGGAGTGCCTTTTCTACATGGGAACTGGAATCAAGTGACCTAACCAGACACAGCTCCATGAGACCAAGGCAAGTCGGTTCATATAACTAACAAAAACACACACTATGGTTTCCTTTCCACCACTACACTTTCTGGTTGACCACATGAAGCATTAAGTCCCCGTTTTTGCAAATTGTGAAGTAGACAAATATTTGCAGTGCGCTAACTGAACGCGTACTTTCTACATTCTTCAACCCTGCTGACCATACATTCCCATTCCAAACATTAATATTTCCCCAGCAGGCCTCCTGCTCTGCTCTCCATCTTTCCTTCCATCAAAAACTCCTTTTGCAAAAGGATCTTAAGAATATTATTGTATACATAATCAGTGTGTCTTTAAGCATTACAAATGCAGCACTTCTACACTGAAAATGGAAACAACACAGTAAGGCCAAAAAAAAAAAAAATGAAGATGCTTTAAGCAATTTCAAATGGCAACAAGCCCAAACGTTTGAGAAAAGGACACTTTCTAGCATCGTTGCAGAAATTCATCAACACTATCCTACTCTCAACAGTCTTAGTTATGGGAAGATTTGAAACAGGATTTTCCATTTTTAAAAATTTCATTAATTCAACAAATATTTACTGAACATTTATTTGCTGTGGCTTTTACTTTTTTCTCTGAGATCTGTATTTTGCATCATGATCCAGGCCAGACACAAACACACGCATCACATTTACATGACCGGTTTCAGAAACATTTTCATTAAAAGTAGTGATCTTACCCTGTGCAATGCACACTGATATCAATTCTAATGAACTTTTTTATGCTCATCATATCTCACAACACAGATCTTAGGGCTCATTTTTAAAAAGCAGTGTAGAATGCTGGGACCTAGTAGTAGGCTATGAGGCATGTGCCCTCTTTCACCTTCATTGTGTTTGCAGTCCAGAGTGGGAGATATTCTAAAAATAAACAAGTAGTTATAAAGTGTGGTATCTTCCGTGAAGGTAATTAAGATGAAACTCTGAAAAAATTAGGAGACCTCATTTGAAAGAGTGATCAGGGCAGACCTCTCTGAAGAGGGCAGTAAACTGAGACCCGAAGGATAAAAAAGAGACAGACATACCAAGGGCAGGGGGAACAGCATTCCAAGGAGAGGCGACCACATTCCACAAGGCAGAAAAGAGCCTTTTGAAGAACTGGCAGGAGGCCAATGTGTCTCCCTGTAGTGAGAGAGGACAGTGGGTTAGGAAATGAGGCTGGAGAGGTGCAGGGGAGGTAGCATGCAAGGATTTGTAGGCAATAGTGAAGAGTTTGGATTTAATCTAAGTATAGTGAGGAGCCACTGTACGTTTTATGGATGTTGCTAAATCAGCTTATGCAGCTGAAGTTACTGTAAAAGCTTTGACCTCTGCTATGGAAGATTCCATACTGCATTTTTAAAAAGAAACTTGCCAAGTTCCTGAAGAACTGACTGGTTCACCAAGGCTTTCAGAGATAGCTATTATAAGTATGAAGCCAAAAGACTGAATGAATAAATATAATTCCCTTGAGGAATCGAAATGGCAATAGTGACTATATATATATATATGGTCACCACCCAAATTCAAGAGCATTTGAGACAGCCCTAACCTAAGGCAGTTGTTCTTTTTAAATAGCTGTTCAAAAATTGTTCATCTTGATACTTTCCAATGTGGCAGAATTTGCTACTTATAAATTTCCATCTCCCTAACCTGTGTATGGACAGCTGTGCCTAAAAAAATAGGTGAAAGATTACATTTGCCAGTTCTCTTGGTATTCCCATTTTATGGCTTTTGTGGGAATGCAGTTCAAGCTTGCCTGCTATTTTATTTAATACGCCTCCTTGTAAATTCCTGCTGTTGACCATGTAATTAATCCCTGTATGGAAAAAAATATTGGCATTTGTTCCTGCAATACCTGTGCTTCATCCCAACAGAATTATATTCATCATAGCCCTTTCCATCACTCGATAGTTGTTCTAAGAACCATTTTGCTTGCCACACAATTAATACACACCAAGACTCAGCTCCCAACTTCTGCAATAGTTACTCAACACTGCCTTTCATTTATTCCTCTTGGTTTCTACTCATGGACCTCCAGGATTTTTAATAAAAAGCATCTTCAATGTTACTCCCAGAAAACACTGTCACCAAACTTGTTAACTTACTATAGGGTGTGGTCACTAGGAATTAGCAGGGTGGTTAGATGTTGATAACTATAACTGATACAAAAAAACTGTTTTTGACATTTGTCCTTAGTCACACATGCCTCTCACTAAGTCCTTTTCTGGCTCTCCATGCTATACCTTTCCTTTTTTAGTCATTCAATCTTTGTGGTCTCTTCTTTCAAAGATGTTTGGAAATCTGTTTTACCTCATTACAACAAAATACAAATGGCTAAGAATTTCAAGCACCACCCTTAAAGGATTATTTGACTTTTAATAGGGAGCAAGGTTTTAGGATAAAGAGAAAATTCATCTTCTTTTTTGTCCAGAAGGTAACTGGGCAAAACTTTAGAAAGGCTGCCAATACCCATCATGTCATCTTGTTATTACTTCTCATACTGCTGTTCATTATAACCTGATTATCTGTAATAAGGACAACACCTACTTACTGGTATTGATTTCATGGCAAAATAAATTCCCACTTTCAAAAAGTCACATTTGGAAATGGAACTTGATGAAAGATCACCAGCTTTGCAACAAAGTCTGGAAACCAGTTTTTATAAGATCAAAGAAGAAAGAACCAATTTATTTTTTAATTATTACTATCTGGAAATTTATCCTAGGATCTGGAAAATACATATACTAATGAAGAACAGCTGGAGTAGGGGCAAAATTATGAAAGTAAATCACACATTTGACTGGTTATGTTTTCATTAGGATAGAGATCAAGAAGATACACTGCCAACCAAAATGTGAATGGATTTTAATATGTTTTTGTAATATATAAAGTTAAAGGCTGATTTGTAAGAGTTTATAATTATTTATCAAATTAAGTTGATTTGTCAAATGGAAAAGAATTTGGAGCAAATATAGATTCTTGATTAAAAAAAATCTTGACGTCTGAGTACAGTATTTTAAGGAGAAAATCAGTGAGGAAAACTTCTTGAGAATGTATACTTTGCCATTACCTCCAGATTTTTGTAAGGTCTACAGAATGTCCTCATTACCCATAAAACAAACACATAAAAGGAACAGATATCAGTGAAAGAATAAATATATCTCTTTTACTAATATTATTTTATAATTCACTGTGTTTAAAGTTGTACAAATTTTAAAACTAAATTAGACATGGGACCTGAGAAAAGAAAGTAAACATTGTAAAAAAAATGAACAATTATGTAAAATATATGTAAATAAATAAATTTTTTAAAAAGTAAATTAGAAATGCAATATATCTAATTTAAAAAAGAGTCTGTTTTGGTATAGAAGAAAATAGGAATATGAGTAATTTGATAAAAGATAATGACTCAATTAAATCTATTCATTACAGTGTATATCCTTTTTTTAAAATATATATTTCTATTGTTATTTATGTCTTTTACATTTTGTATTCCCCTTGGGTAGCCCACCACCAATTCACCTGTGATTCATCTCCATGGTCCCTTGTATTCTTTTCTATTCCATTTTGTGCCCTTTCCTTCCCTCCCCCCCGCTCCCCCCCTCCCCCTCCCACCTCCCCACCCTGCCCCTGCTGA